>CAKNXH010062267.1:41671-56855 GCA_932178445.1 Andricus quercusramuli
AAAATCTTTTGAAATCTTTTTGAAATCCTGACGAAATATTTTCATGAAATCTTTTGGAATTTGTGTAAAATGATTCGAAATATTTGTTAAATTCTTCAAAATCTTCGTGAATTTTCTTGAAATCTTTGAGGTTTTTGGAAATTTATCAAATTTCTTTGAAATCTTTGTCAAATTTTTTAAAGTCTGCGAATTTCTTCGAAGTTTAAAAAATATTTTTAAATTTTTGCGAAATCTTTGAAATTTTCTAGAATCTTCTGGAATTTTTGTAAAATTTTCTGAAATCTTTTGAAATATATTGCGAAAATTGTGAAATCTTTAAAATCTCTTGAAATCCTTTGGAATTTGTGTGAAATGATTTGAAATATTTGTGAAATTCTATGAAATCTTTGTGAAATTCTTTGAAATCTTTGTGAAATTCTTTGAAATCTTTGTGAAATTCTTTGAAATCCTTGTGAATTTCTTTGAAAACTTTGCGAATTTCTTTAAGAACTTTGAAGTTTTTTGAAATTTATCGAATTTCTTTGAAATTTTTGTCAAATTTGTCAAAGTCTGCGAATTTCTTTGAAGTTTGAAAAATATTTTTGAAGTTTTTGCGGAATCTTTGAAAGTTTCTAGAATCTTCTGAAATTTTTGTGAAATTTTCTGGAATCTTTTGAAATATATTGCAAAAATTGTGAAATCTTCAAAATCTTTTGAAATCTTTGTGAAATCATTAAAATCTCTTGAAATCTTTTGGAATTTGTTTGAAATTATTTGAAATCTTTGTGAAATTCTTTGAAATCTTTGTGAAAGTCTTTGAAATCTTTATCAAATTCTTTGAAATCTGTGTGAATTTCTTTGGAAACTTCGTGAAATTCTTTAAGAACTTTGAAGTTTTTTGAAATTTTTGCGAATTTCTTTGAAATCTTTGTCAAATTTTTCAAAGTCTGCGAATTTCTTTAGAGTTTTAAAAATACTTTTGAAATTTTTGCGGAATCTTTGAAATTTTCTAAAAGCTTCCGGAATTTTTGTGAAATTTCCTGAATTCTTTTGAAATATATTAGAAAAATTGTGAAATCTTCGTAAAATCTTTAAAATCTTTCGCAATATTTGTGAAATTATTAAAATCTTTTGAAATCCTTTTGAAATCCTGACGAAATATTTTCATGAAATCTTTCGAAATTTGTATGAAATGATTTGAAATCTTTGTGAAATTCTTTGAAATCTTTGTGAAATTCTTTGAAAACTTTGAAGTTTGTTGAAATTTTTGTGAATTTCTTTGAAATCTTTGTCAAATTTTTCATTCTGCGAATTTCATTGAAGTAATAAAATATTTTTAGAATTTTTGCGGAATCTTTGAAATTTTCTAGAATCTTCTGAAATTTTTGTGAAATTTTCTGAAATCTTTTGAAATATATTACAGAAATTGTAAAATTTTCAAAATCTTTTGAAATCTTTCTGAAATATCAGTGAAATTCTTTGAAGTCTTTTAAAATATATTGCAAAAATTTTGTTATTGTTGAAATCTCTGTGAAATTATCAAAATCTTCTGAAATCTTTTTGAAATCCTGACGGAATCTTTTCATGAAATATTTTGGAATTTGTGTGAAATTATTTGAAATCATTGTGAAATTCTTTGAAATCTTTGTGAATTTCTTGAAAAACTTTGAAATTTGTTGAAATTTTCGAAAATTCTTTGAAATCTTTGTCAAGATTTTCAAAGTCTGCTAATTTCTTTGAAGTTGTAAAAACATTTTTGAAATTTTTGCGAAATCTTTGAAATTTTCTAGAATATTCTGGAATTTTTGTGAATTTCTTGGAAAACTTTGAAGAATTCTGAAATTTTTGCGAATTTCTTTGCAATCTTTGTCAAGTTTTTCAAAGTCTGCAAATTACTTTGAAGTTTTAAAAATATTTTGGAATTTTTTTCGAAAAATTTGGGATATTCTAAAACCTTCAAGAATTCTTGTAGAATCTTTTGAGTTCTTTAGACATATATTGAAAAAATTGTGAAATCGTTGAAATCTTTGTCAAATAATCGAAATCTTTTGAAATCTTTTTGAAATCCTGACGAAATCTTTTGGAATTTGTATGAGATGATTCTGAATTCTTTTTAAATATATCACAAAAATTGTGGAATCTGTGTAAAATCTTCAAAATCTTTCGAAATCTTTGTGAAATCATTCAAATATTTTTGAAATTTTCTAGAATTTTCTGGAATTTTTGTGAAATTTTCTAAAATCTTTTGAAATATATTGAAAAAATTGTAAAATCGTTGAAATCTTTGTGAAATAATTAAAATCTTCTGAAATCTTTATGAAATCCTGACGAAGTATTTTCATGAAATCTTTTGAAATTTGTGTGAAATTCTTTGAAATCTTTGTGAATTTCTTTGACATCTTTGTCAAGTTTTTCAAAGTCTGCCTTTGAAGATTTAAAAATCTTCTGGAATTTTTGTGAAATCTCCCGAATTCTTTTTAAATATATCACAAAAATTGTGAAATCTTTCGAAATCTTTGTGAAATCATTAAAATCTTTGGAAATCTTTTTGAAATCCTGACGAAATATTTTCATACAATCTTTTGGAATATGTATGAAATGATTTGAAATCTTTTGGAATTTGTGTGAAATGATTTGAAATCTTTTGGAATTTGTATGAAATGATTTGAAATCTTTGTGTAACTCTTTAAAATCATTGTGAATTTCTTTGAAAACTTTGAAATTTGTCGAAATCTTTGTGAATTTCTTTGAAATCTTTATCAAGTTTTTAAAAGTCTGCCTTTGAAGTTTCAAAAATCTTTTGGAATTTTTGTGAAATCTTCTGAATTCTTTTTGAATATATCACAAAGATTGTGAAATCTTTGTAAAATCTTTTAAATCTTTCGAAATCTTTATGAAATCATTCAAATCTTTTGAAATATTTTTGAAATCCTGACGGAATCTTTTCATGAAATATTTGAAATTTGTGTGGAATGGTTTGAAACCTTTGTGAAATTCTTTGAAATCTTTGTGAATTTCTTTGAAAACTTTGTCAAGTTTTTCTAAGTCTGCCTTTGAAGATTTAAAAATCTTCTGGAATTTTTGTGAAATCTTCCGAATTCTTTTTAAATATATCACAAAAATTGTGAAATCTTTCGAAATCTTTGTGAAATCATTCAAATCTTTGGAAATCTTTTTGAAATCTTGACGAAATATTTTCATAAAATCTTTTGGAATATGTATGAAATGATTTGAAATCTTCTGGAATTTGTGTGAAATGATTTGAAATCTTTGTGAAATTCTTTGAAATCTTTGTGAATTTCTTTGAAATCTTCGTCAAGTTTTTCAAAGTCTGCCTTCGAAGTTTTGAAAATATTTTTGAAATTTTTGCAATATCTTTGAAATTTTCTAAAACCTTCCGGAATTTTTGTAATATCTTCTGAATTCTTTTTAAATATATCACAAAAATTGTGGAATCTGTGTAAAATCTTCAAAATCTTTCGAAATCTTTGTGAAATCATTCAACTATTTTGAAATATTTTTGAAATCCTGACGGAATCTTTTCATGAAATATTTGAAATTTGTGTGAAATGATTTGAAATCTTTGTGAAATTCTTTGAAATCTTTGTGAATTTCTTTGAAAAGTTTTTCAAGTTTTTCAAAGTCTGCCTTTGAAGTTCTAAAAATCTTTTGGAATTTTTGTGAAATCTTCTGAATTATTTTTAAATATATCACAAAGATTTTGAAATCTTTATGAAATCCTGATGAAATCTTTTCATAAAATCTTTTGGAATTTGTGTGGAATGATTGGAAATCTTTGTGAAATTCTTTGAAATTTTTGCGAATTTCTTCGAAATCTTTGTGAAATTTTTCAAAGTCCGAAAATTTCTTTGAAGTTTCGAAAATATTTTTGAAATTTTCTGGAATTTTTGTGGAATTTTCTGAAATCTTTTGAAATATATTGCAAAAATTGTGAAATCGTTGAAATCTTTGTCAAATAATCGAAATCTTTTGAAATCTTTTTGAAATCCTGACGAAATCTTTTGGAATTTGTATGAGATGATTGGAAATCTTCGTCGAATTCTTCGAAATCTTCGTGCATTTCTTTGAAAACTTCGAAGTTTGTTGACATTTTTGTGAATTTCTTTAAATTCTTTGTCAAGCTTCTCAATGTCTGCCTTTGAAGTTTTAAAAATATTTTTGAAATTTTTGCGGAATCTTTGAAATTTTCTAAAATCTTCTGGAATTTTTGTGAAATCTTCCGAATTCTTTTTAAATATATCACAAAAAATGTGGAATCTTTGTAAAATCTTCAAAATCTTTCGAAATCTTTGTGAAATCATTCAAATATTTTGAAATATTTTTGAAATCCTGACGGAGTCTTTTCATGAAATATTTGAAATTTGTGTAAAATGATTTGAAATCTTTGTGAAATTCTTTGAAATCTTTGTGAATTTCTTTGAAATCTTTGTCAAGTTTTTCAAAGTCTGCCTCTGAAGTTTTAAAAATCTTCTGGAATTTTTGTGAAATCTTCCGAATTCTTTTTGAATATATCACAAAAATTGTGAAATCTTTTAAATCTTTCGAAATCTTTGTGAAATCATTCAAATATTTCGAAACATTTTTGAAATCCTGACGGAATCTTTTCATGAAATATTTGAAATTTGTGTGAAATAATTTGAAATCTTTGTGAAATTCTTTGAAATCTGTGTGAATTTCTTTGAAATCTTTGTCAAGTTTTTCAAAGTCTGCCTTTGAAGTTTTAAAAATATTTTGGAAATTTTTGCGGAATCATTGAAATTTTCTAAAATCTTCTGGAATTTTTGTGAAATCTTTCGAATTCTTTCTAAATATATCACAAAAATTGTGAAATCTTTCGAAATCTTTGCGAAATCATTAAAATCTTTGGAAATCTTTTTGAAATCCTGACGAAATATTTTCATAAAATCTTTTGGAATATTTATGAAATGATTTGAAATCTTTTGGAATTTGTATGAAATGATTTAAATTCTTTGTGTAATTCTTTGAAATCATTGTGCATTTCTTTGAAAACTTTGTGAACTTCTTTGAAAACTTTGAAATTTCTTGAAATTTTTGCGAGTTTCTTTGAAATCTTTGTCAAATTTTTCAAAGTCTGCGAATTTCCTTATAGTTTTAAAAACATTTTTGAAATTTTTTCGGAATCTTTAAAAATTTCCTTAAATCTTCTGGAATTTTTGTGAAATCTTCTAAATTCTTTCGAAATATATTGCAAAAATCGTGAAATCGTTGAAATCTTTGTGAAACCAATAAGATCTTTTGAAATCTTTAAGAGATCCTGACTAAATCTTTTCATGAAATATTTCTTGGAATTTGTGTGAAATAATTTGGAATCTTTGTGAAATTCTTTGTGAATTTTTCTGAAAACTTTGAAACTTGTTGAAATTTTTGTGAACTTCTTTGAATTCTTTGTCAAATTCGTCAAAGTCTGCGAATTTCTTTGAAGTTTTAGAAATATTTTTGAAATTTTTGCGGAATCTTTGAAAGTTTCTAAAATCTTCCCGAATTTTGGTGAAATCTTCCAAATTCTTTTTAAATATATCACAAAAATTGTGAAATCTTTGTAAGATCTTTCGAAATCTTTGTGAAATCATTAAAAACTTTGGAAATTTTTTTGAAACCAATATTTGAAATTTGTGTGAAATGATTTGAAATCTGTGTGAAATTCTTTGAAATCTTTGTGAATTTCTTTGAAATCTTTGTCAAGTTTTTCAAAGTCTGCCTTTGAAGTTTTAAAAATCTTTTGGAATTTTTGTGAAATCTTCTTAATTCTTTTTAAACATATCACAAAGATTGTGAAATCTTTTAAATCTTTCGAAATCTTTGTGAAATCATTCAAATCTTTTGAAATATTTTTGAAATCCTGACGGAATCTTTTCATGAAATATTTGAAATTTGTGTGAAATGGTTTGAAACCTTTGTGAAATTCTTTGAAATCTTTGTGAATTTCTTTGAAATCTTTGTGAATTTCTTTGAAATCTTTGTCAAGTTTTTCAAAGTCTGCCTTTGAAGTTTTAAAAATATTTTGGAAATTTTTGCGGAATCATTGAAATTTTCTAAAATCTTCTGGAATTTTTGTGAAATCTTTCGAATTCTTTCTAAATATATCACAAAAATTGTGAAATCTTTCGAAATCTTTGTGAAATCATTAAAATCTTTGGAAATCTTTTTGAAATCCTGACGAAATATTTTCATAAAATCTTTTGGAATATGTATGAAATGATTTGAAATCTTTTCGAATTTGTATGGAATGATTTGAAATCTTTGTGTAATTCTTTGAAATCATTGTGAATTTTTTTGAAACTTTGTGAATTTCTTTGAAAACTTTAAAATTTGTTGAAATTTTTGCGAATTTCTTTGAAATCTTTGTCAAATTTTTCAAAGTCTGCGAATTTCCTTATAGTTTTAGAAACATTTTTTAAATTTTTGCGGATTCTTTAAAATTTCCTAAAATCTTCTCGAATTTTTGTGAAATCTTCTACATTCTTTTGAAATATATTACAAAAATCGTGAAATCGTTGAAATCTTTTTGAAATCTTTGTGAAATCATTAAAATCTTTGGAAATCTTTTTGAAGCTCTGACGAAATATGTTCACAAAATCTTTTGGAATTTGTATGAAATGATTTGAAATCTTTGTGAATTTCTTAGAAAACTTTGAAATTTGTTGAAATTTTGGCGAATTCTTTGAAGTTTTGAAAATATTTTTAAAATTTCTGCGGAATCTTTGAAATTTTAAAAATATTTTAAAAATTTTTGCGGAATCTTTTAAATCTTCTAGAATCTTCTGGAATTTTTGTGAAATATTCCAAATTCTTTTTAAATATATCACAAAAAATTGTCAGGTCTTTGTGAAATCATTAAAATCTTTTTGAAATCCTGACGAAATATTTTCATAAAATCTTTTGGAATTTGTATGAAATGATTTGAAATCTTTGTGAAATTCTTTGAAATCATTGTGAATTTATTTGGAAACTTTGAAGTTTGTTGAAATTGTTGTGAATTTCTTTGAAATCTTTCGAAATATATTGCAAAAATTTTGTTATCGTTGAAATCTTTGTGAAAATATTAAAATCTTCTGAAATTTTTTTGAATTCCTCACGGAATCTTTTCATAAAATATTTTGGAATTTGTGTGAAATGATTAGAAATCATTGTGAAATTCTTTGAAATCTTTGTGAATTTCCTTGAAAACTTTGAAACTCGTTGAAATTTTTGCGAATTCTTTGAAGTTTTAAAAATATTTTTGACATTTTTGCGAAATCTTTGAAAGTTTCTAAAATCTTTTCGAATTTGTGTGAAATGATTTGAAATCTTTGTGAAATTCTTCGAAATCTTTGTGAATTTCTTTGAAAACTTAAAAGTTTTTCTTTAATTTTTGCGAATTTCCTTAAAGTTTTAAAAATATTTTGAAAATATTTTTGCGGAATCTTTGAAATTTTCTAAAATTTTTTGTGGAATTTCTGTAAAATCTCCCGAATTTTTTAAAAATATATCACAAAAATTGTAAAATTGTAGAATTGTAAATCTTTGTAAAATCTTCAAAATCATTCGAAATAATTGTGAAATCATTGAAATCTTCTGAAATCTTTATGAAATTCCGACCAAATTATTTCATGAAATCTTTTGAAATTTGTGTGAAATGATTTGAAATCTTTGTGAAATTCTTTGAAATCTTTGTGAATTTCTTTGGAAACTTTGAAATGTGTTGAAATTTTTGCGAATTTCTTTGAAATCTTTGTCAAATTTTTCAAAGTTTGCAAATTTCTTCGAAATTTCGAAAACATTTTTGAAATTTTCTAGAATTTTCTGGAATTTTTGTGAAATTTTCTAAAATCTTTTGAAATATATTGAAAAAATTGTAAAATCGTTGAAATCTTTGTGAAATAATTAAAATCTTCTGAAATCTTTATGAAATCCTGACGAAGTATTTTCATGAAATCTTTTGAAATTTGTGTGAAATGATTTGAAATCTTTGTGAAATTCTTTGAAATCTTTGTGAATTTCTTTGAAAACTTTGAAGTTTATTGAAATTTTTGTGAATTTCTTTGAAATCTTTGTCAAATTTTTCAAAGTTTGCAAATTTCTTCGAAGTTTCGAAAACATTTTTGAAATTTTCTAGAATTTTCTGGAATTTTTGTGAAATCTTCTAAAATCTTTTGAAATATATTGAAAAAATTGTAAAATCGTTGAAATCTTTGTGAAATAATTAAAATCTTCTGAAATCTTTATGAAATCCTGACGAAGTATTTTCATGAAATCTTTTGAAATTTGTGTGAAATGATTTTAAATATTTGTCAAATTCTTTGAAATCTTTGTGAATTTCTTTGAAAACTTTGTAGTTTATTGAAATTTTTGTGAATTTCTTCGAAATCTTTGTCAAATTTTTCAGTCTGCGAATTTCATTGAAGTTTTTAAAATATTTAAAAAATGTTTGCGGAATCTCAGAAATTTTCTAAAATCTTCTGGAATTTTTGTGAAATCTTCTGGATTCTTTTGAAATATGTTAGAGAAATTATAAAATTTTCAAAATCTTTTGAAATCTTTCTGAAATATTTGTGAAATTCTTTGAAATCTTTTGAAATAAATTGCAAAAATTTTGTGATCGTTGAAATCATTGTGAAATTATCAAAATCTTCTGAAATCTTTTTGAAATCCTCACAAAATCTTTTCGTAAAATATTTTGGAATCTTCGTGAATTTCTTTGAAATCTTTGAAATTTTTTTTATACCAGAAAAGGTTGGAAAATAAAAATAAATTCATTTCTTAACTTGGAAATGTTTAAAATCTTTTTGAAATCTTTTTGAAATCTTTTTTAAGTTATTTTGCATCTGTATAAGAGGATTCAGATTTTTTTAGATTTCTAAAGAAGAGGCTTTTTAAAAATGTTGAAACATTTCGAGGAATTGAAGAAAAATTTTTAAGATTCATTGACAAATTTTGTATTATTTTTTATTTTGGAAAATGAATTCTGAAAGAGAATCGTGAAAGACTTTAAAACATTTCAAATGATTTTCTTAAACTCCCTATTATTAAAAAAAAATAAATTAAAACTTGTGAAGATGATAAAAAAATTCAAAACAAAATTCGAAATTTTTGTTGCAAATTTGTCTATTATTTTTTAACTCAGGTATTTTTTGATTAAAATTAAAATCTCTCTCATTTGAAAATCCAACTAATTTATATAAAATTGACTTACTTCACTAAAAAATTCTATACTAAACTATTATTAAAAAAAAAAAAGAACTTGTTTAATCTTTTATTGAAATTAATATTTTTAAACAATAAAATAATATCAGGTTTTTTCAAAAATGTAAATAAATTAATAAACAAAAATAATTAACAATATAGGTCGTTTTACATTTCAGAAAAAAGTGACGAAATTCAATTTTTCAGTTTTTTTTCTGTTACTTCAGTTTCGCTGCAGTGAAAGCCTCTCATACGCAAAGTGCTGTTTACACACAGCCGAACATCGGGTAAAGCGAATTCCGGTGACGGAATTCTGTCTCTCGAATTCAAATCATCACTTTTTTTCAGTTGAAAAAAAGACGAAAAAAAATCGGTACTACTCGCTGTTTCTCTCGCAATAGAGTGTAATGGGATATTTTGACCAGTAGAGGTACACGATAGCCTCGAACTTTTTTTTTCTCATTGGACAGGTGTCACTAACAGCTTCTGGAATCATGAATTTTTCATCTCTTGAAACTATTTTGGTTATTGTTCGAATTAAAAAAAAAGATAAAAAAGAATAAATAATTAATTGATATTTTGAAACAGGTTAAATAATTTTTTTTCCTGAAAAAAAATCTCCTTTCGCTCCGCTGGGAATCGAACCACAGAACTGCTTATTTCCGGTCAGGTGCTTTCCTATTAAGCTTTTCCCTCTAAAATTGTTTAAATAATGTAGAATGTTGCGGTTTTTTCTGAAGTTTCTATTCGTCTTTTTCCACTTGAAGTAACTTAATAATTAATTAAGTTTAGCAAGAATTATTGTTTAAACAAATTACTATTGTTTATAACTGATTCACCTATAACAATACCAGAGAGTTACGGTTTTTTCTGAAATTTGAAACTTTTTGTCCAATTTTTACTTAGTGAGATAATTATTAATGCAAGTTAACAAAAACAGTTGTTTAAATAATTTGTTATTGTTTATAACTATCTCCTCTTAGATAAGTGATAAAAACAGCGTTTTTTTCTGAAATGTTTAAATTTACTTTGCCTTTTTAGATATGAACATTAATAATAATTTATTACATTAACATTATATTAATGAAGAATAAGATACTACAGCAATAATAATTTGTTTACATTCTTTTTTTTAATTTAATTAATTATTAACTCACTCTAAGTGAAGAGTAGAAAAATAGTTGAAAATTTCAGAAAAAAACGCAAGATTCTAGCATAATTCAAATTGAATGTTACCAATAATAATAAATTATTTAAACAAATCATTTTTTACCCTTAATTAATTATTTACCTTATTCTAGTTGAAAATTGGACGAAAAGTGCGAAATTAAAAAAAACTGCAACTTCCTAGCATAATTTTAAGAGAATATTACTATAAATGATAATTGTTTAAACAATTATTTTTGTTGAATACAATCGACTTTTGTCTCACTTCAACCAAAAAGTTGAGAATAAGTTTAAAAATTTGGAAAAAACGTCACTTTCTAAATTCTATTGTAGGAAAAAATTGTTAAAAACAATAGTGAATTGTTTAAAAATGTTATGTTAACAATATTTATATGTATAAAGAAGAATTTATGTATTAAGAACAATTTTCATTAAAAAAAATCGTTTTGAATTTTGAACATTTCGTTTTGAAATTTTTTATAATAATTTATATTATTTTTTTTTTTTTTTTTTTAAAAAAAAAAATTTAATTAAAAAAAAAAAAAAAAAAAAAAAAAAAAAGAAAACCTGGCTAGGTAAAAGTACCGAATTTTCAACAAAATAGATCAATTTTTAATAAAATAGTTGATTTTTGAAGAAAAATGCTTAATTTTAAATCTAAAAAAAAGTCCTTTGTTAACAATTTGAATGAATTTTTTAACAAAATAGAATTTTCAAACAAAAGTGATAAATTTTTAACCAAAAATGAAGGAGTTATATTTTCAGTTTGAAAAAAATTAATTTCTAACCAAGAAAAAAACTAATCTTGAAAAATATCGTTAAATTTTACATTAATAAAATTAATTTTTAACTGAAATGATGAATCTTCAGAAAAACCAAAAAATTAATTTTTAAACAAGAGAAAAAAAAAATTTCTGAAGAAAGAATTCAATTCTCAACGAATGAGAAAAATTTGAATTTTCAACAAAACAGTTAAATTTTTAACAAAAACAACCAAAAAAATTAATTTCAAATTAAGAAGAATAATTTTCTACCAAAAAAGTAGAATTTTTAACAAAATACAGAAATTTTTAAACAGAATGGGCTATTTTTCAACCTGATACGTGAATTTTCAATAAAAAAAAGATACATTTAAAAATAAAAATGGAATTGGTAAATTTTCAGTTAAAAAATTAAATTTTAACTTAGAAAATTAATTTTTTACTAAGAATATTAATTTTCAAATCCCCTACCCTCTAAATAAAATTACGAATTTTCAACAAATCAGTGAAACTTTTAACAAAAAAAATAAATTTTCAACTAAAATTATGAATCATTGACCTGAAAATGTGAATTTTCAACAAAAAAGTTTACTTCCAAACAAACAGTTGATAATTTCAATCTTAATTTAAAAAAGTTTAATTTATCCAAAATGACGCATTTCTGGGGAAATAATTCTTCCAGAAGAGATGAATTTTTGAACCAAAAAGAGGAATTTTATATAAAATAGTTAAATTTTTAACCCGAAATTAATAATTTTCAACAAAAAAGTTAATTTCCGACCAATTAGGCAAATTTTTAACCAAAGAAGTTAAATTATTAATTAAATATTTAATATTAAACTTTTCAATCTTTGTTGGAAATTCGTCTTATTGGTTCAAAAATTCTTGGTTAAAACTTTAACCAATTTGATGAAAAATAATTTTTTTGGAAAAAGAAAAAGAAAATAATCATTCAATTTATAGTTTAATTTGAAAAGTCTGAAAATTGAAATTGTTTAAACAAATGTCATCTTCAGATGGCTTAAACGAAATTGACAAAAATAAAACAAATTTTTTTTGGTTGGAAGTGAAATTCAATGGAATAATATATAACAAAAAAATATAATAAAAAAATAAATAATAAAAATACAAGGATTTTTCTTGAATGTCCATTGTTCACGAGAGCTTAAGGCTCTCGAAATGACTGGGGTTTTAGCCACATCCATAATAAACCTAAAAAAATTAATTTTTTTAAATCTAGTATTTTAATTACATGGTGTGAAGGCAATTTTACAGGCTTCACTATAGCGATTTTTTCGAAAAATGTTCTTGTTTTTCTTTTTTAAGTGAAAATTATTTTCGCGCCTGTAAAACGCAACGCGCCAGCCAGCACTCTATGCCGGGCTGCAGTCACCCGATGTAGTTTCAAGTCGAATAAAATCTGAGTCAAAAATAATAAATTAATAAACAATAATAAATTAAAGAATTTGATATTTATTAAATATTCATGAAACCTTTCTGAAGAATTTGAGTACGTTTATTTAAAAAAAATGTTCTTTCATATGGCTACAACCTTAAAATTCAATTGCCTCATTTCACTCCATAAATACTAGAAATACTGGCAATAATAATATATTATAAAGTATGCAATAATAATATAAAATAATGATAACAATGATAAAAATAAATTGATCATTTTTCTGGATGACTGCAGCCCGGCATACAGTAGAAAATGGCGCGTTGCATTCTACAGGCGTAAAAAAAATTCAATTACAAAAAAAACAAGAACATTTTTCGAAAAAATCACTATGCTCTCTACAGTGAAATTTCCTTGAGATTATGTAGTTTAAATATTAAAACAAACAATGCATTTTTGTATTTCGTATTATGGATGGCAGCCCGGCATACAGCAAAAGATGGCGCGTTGCATCTCACAGGAGCAAAAAACAATTTTAATTACAAAAAAGAAAATTTTCCGAAAAAAAACCACTACTAAAGACTAAATAAATATATACTAACAATTTTGAAGCTCTCTGTTTTTCAATTTCGCAAGAAAAAAATTTCGAAAAAACATTTTTAAAAAAGGCTGTCACTCGGAATGACCCCCTTAATACATTAATATTGACGATTCAGGTGCGATTTCAGTGTTTTCTTTTACGACTTTCTGGGATCGATTGCAAGTAGTAAAATGTAAAATCGTGCTGGAAAGCAATTTTGAGATTTCGCGGATTCAATCTGGCGATCTGTGAGCGAAAGTAATTTCGCGATCTTACGAAATCCGACAGATGGAAAGACTCACTCTCTCGAAAAGAAAATCCTTTCCATAATTTAATGCATTGCGAACTCAGCGCTTTGAATTTTCAATTGTATTCCAGTGCAGCGCAATGGTTGAATTTTTTAATTTAATTTAATTTTTTAAACTTTTAACCAAAAAAATTAATTTGCAACAAAAAAAAAAAACGACTTTTTACTAAAATATGTGAATTTTCAACAAAATAGTTGACTCTGCAACTAAAAATTTTTTATTTTTAATAAGAAATGGAATAGTGACGTTCTCAGTTGTGAAAATTAAAATTTTGAATAAAAAAACAAAGAATTTTTAAATAAAAAAGTTAGGTTTCGTCTGAAATGATGAATCTTCAACCAAGAAATTTATTTTTAACTGAATAGTTAAAATTTTAACATAACAAATTATTTTTTATTTAAGCGGATTAATTTTTCACCAAAAAATACGAAATTTCAACCAAAGAGTTGAATTTTCAACTCAGAAAGAATTTTCAACCAAGAACATAAATTTTCAATAAAATATTTAAATTTTCAGCGAAAAAGATTAATTTTTCAGCGAAAAAGATTAATTTTTACCATGAGAATTCATTTTCTACCAAAAAAGTCAAATTTCCGAAAAAATACATGAATTTTCAACCAAATTGTTAATTTTTTAACTAAACATGATGAATAATAATAGAAAGAAAAGGCTTTAAATTCCGACGATTTCTAGTTAAAATATATTTCATTTTCAAAAAAATAGTAGAATTTTCATCTAAGAAAGATTTTCCAAGAAAGAGATAAATTTTCGACCGGATATTTTAATTTTAAACAAAAAAAATTTCTTTTTAATGAAATAGGTAAGTTTTCAAGAAAAAGCTTAGAATTTTTAAACAAATAATTAAATTTTCAACCAAAAAGGCGAATTTTCACCAAAACAATTGAATTGTCAACACAAAAATGACTTTACGAAGTAGATAAATTTTTAACCAAAGAGTTGAATTTTCAGTCAAGGATATTAATTTTCACCGAAAAAGATGAGTTTTCAAAAAAATTCATAGATTTTTAAACAAATAGTTGACAATAAAAAAAAAAATAATTTCCAACAGAAAATTGAATTGTTAAATTTTTATTAACGAAAATTAATTTTTAATAACAAAAGAAAATTTTTTTCACAAAAAGTAGAATTTTCAACCAAATACAATTTCAGTTGAAAAAAAAAATTTCATAAAAAAAACGAATTTTCAAGAAAGTAGTTCAATTTTTAACCAAAGCGCTAAATTTTCAAGTAATTAGGAATCTTCGAAGCAAAAAATTTAATTTTTAAAACATTATGTCAATTTTCAACCAAAAATGATTTTTTTCAGGTTGATATTTTAACCAAAAAAAAATTAATTTTGAATCAAAACAGTTGAATTTAACCAGAGAAGACGAAATTTTAGCAAAAAAAAATTTAAAAGGTTATTTTTTTACCCAAAAGTAGCATTTTTGCCCAAAAAATTTATTTTCTAGCAAAAAAAAAAAAAAAAAAACACAATTTTCAACAAACTACAACATATATTTTCAAACAAAAAAATTCATTTTTAACTAAACGCAGTTCAATTTTTATAAAAATAAAAACATTTTTTAACTTAAAATTTACCTATTGAGTTTCGGGCTTTAAATTGATCTTTCTTGGTTGAAAATCCAACTGTTAAGTTGGAGTTTTGTCTTTTTTGGTAGACAATTAACCCTCAGGGTCAAAAATTGAAAATATATATTTTTTATTTGAAAATTTTTCACAGAATTTTTTCCGCTCTGCTGGGAATCGAACTACATAACTACTGATT
>CAKNXH010062268.1:8680-31807 GCA_932178445.1 Andricus quercusramuli
GAATTCCATTCATTTCTTAAATTCCTTAAATTCTGTGAATTCCATAAATTTTTTGAAATCCTTCAATAACATGAATTCCGTGAATTCCATAAATTCCAAAAATTCTGTGAATACTTTGAATTCTATGAGTTCCTTGAATTCCACGAATTCCTCGAATGCCATGAATTCCGAAAATTCCATGAATTCCTCGAATTCCATAAATTTCAAAAATTCTGTGAATATTTTGAATACTATGAATTCCCCGAATTCCGTGAATTTAATAAATTCCAAGAATTCCATTCATTTCTTGAATTCCTTAATTTCTGTGAATTCCATAAATTGTGTGTACTCCTTCAATAACATGAATTGTGTGCATTCCATGAATTCCTTGAATTCTGTGAAGTCCTTGAATTCCGCGAATTTCTTGAATTCCATGAATTCCTTTAATTCCTTGAATCCCATGAATTTCTTGAATTTCACGGATTCTTTAAATTCCGCGAATTCTTCAAATCCCATTAATTCCCTGAATTCCGCGGATTCTTCAAATTCCATTAATTCCCTGAATTCCGCGAATTCTTCAAATTCTATTAATTCCTTGAATTCTATGAATTTCCGGATTTCCATGAATTCCGTGAATTCCGTGAATACCTTGCATTCCATGAATTCCATAAATTCCAAGAATTCCATGAATTCCTTGAATTCTATTAATTTCTTAAATTCCTTAAATTCTGTGGGTTCCACACATTTCTTGAACTCCTTCAATAACATGAATTCCGTGAATTTCTTGACTTACATTAATTCCTTGAATCCCTTGAATTCCTTGAATCCCTTGAATTCTGCGAATTCCGTGAATTCCATAAATTTCTTGAATTTCTTCAATGAAATGAATTCAGTAAATTACGTGAATTCCACAAATTCCCTGAATTCCATTGATACCGCGAACTCCATGAGTTTCATGAATTCCGTTGATTTCGCAAATTGCATGAATTCCTTGAATTTCTTGAATACTATGAATTCCTTGAATCCATTAATTCTTTGAATTAATTTAGTTGTTGTCAGATGATTCTCATTTCGAGCAAATAGTTGAACTTTCACTTGAGAAATATCTATTTTCTATTAATTGAGGAATATCTAAATTTTCCGTGAAAAAATTAATTTTCAATCTTGAAAACACAAATTTTTAACAAAATAGTTAACTTGTCAACCCAGGATATGAATTTTCCACTAAAATAATGAATCCTTAGCTGAAATAGTTGCACTTTGAACAAGAAAAGAACGACTTTCTAACAAAATAAACTAACTAAAGAAATGAATTTTCAACTAAAATTATGAATCTTCAACTCGAATAGTTACATATGTTACCAAAAAAACGACAAAAAAATCTTTTCAACCCAACTGTTTAAAATTAAAATCTTTTTTGTTGAGAATTCCTTTTTTTGATGAAAAATGAATTTAAAAATGTTAAATTATAACTGTTCAATTTTTTGTTAATATTTGAGTTTTTCTTAGTTCGAAATTCAACTATTAGGTAGAAATTTCATGTATTTTGATAAAAAATCGTCTTCTTTAGTAGAAAATTATTCTTCTTGGTCAAAAATTCATGTTTTTTGTTCAAAATTCTGCTATTTGGTTTGAAAATTTAACTATTTGGTGAGAAGTTAATCTTTTTGGTTGAAAATTACATACTGTTGTTCAAAATTATCATTTTTGGTTGAAGATTCATCGATTTAGTGATATATATAGTATTTTTATTAATATTTGAAATTTTATATGAAAATGAATCTTCAACTTGAATAATTAAATTTGTAGTTAAAAATTGTTTTTTCACAAAAAATAACGAGCTTTGAATAGAATAGCTAAACTTTTAACCAAAAAGATTAAATTTGAACTGAAATTACGTATCTTCAAATAGAAAAGGAGTTTTTAACAAAATATTATATGGAATATTTAGAAAATTTGTATATCTATCGAAATCCCATAAAGATTCTTTCACATTTTGGGAAATCCCTTGGAATCGTTTGAAATACCCTGAAACCTTTCAAATCCTAAACATTTATTTAAATCCCTATAATGTTCAGAAAAATCTTTACAAACTCATTACATTATTAAAATTTATTTTAAATTCCATGAAATATTTAAAATAATATTAAATCTTATTACACTTCTGCAAATGTCATATACAAGCTCAGAACGAGAAAATATGAAAGATCATTTTAAATCGTTTTTTTTCTTCCGAAAAAAAATGATTTGAAATAATTTTTCTTTCATAGCTCTATCTAGTCTGAAGATACGTTAAATATTTTCTGTTATTCTCTAATGATGGTGCAGATTCCTAGAGAAATTTCATTTATAACATCTGGCAAAATAATACGTGTATTTCTGAAAAAAGTTTCTTCTTTCGATCTCTCTAGTAGCTTAATGGGGAAGCACCTGACCGGAAATCAGTAGTTCTGTGGTTTGATTATCAGCGGAGCGGAAGAAGATCTATTTTTCAGAAAAAAAACTAATTTAAAATAATTTTTTTTTCATAGCTCTATCTAGTCTGAATCTGAAAAGACGTTAAATATTTTCTGTTATTCTCTAATGACAATACTGATTCCTAGAAAAATTTCATTTATACCATCTAGCAAAATAATTCGTGTATTTCTGAAAAAAGATTCTTCTTTTGATCTCTCTAGTAGCTTAATGGGAAAGCACCTAACCGGAAATCAGTGGTTCGATCCTCAGTGAAGCGAAAAGAGAAGATCTTTTTTCAGAAAAAAAATTATACAAAAGAATTTTTTTTAGTAGCTCTATCTAGTCTGAAGAGACGTTAAATATTTCCTGTTATTCTCTAAAGATAATAAAGATTCCAAGAAAAATATAGAAGTACTTATATTCTGGTAATTATTTGTTTAATCAATTGTTTTACAAACAAAGTTGTATTTGCAGACAAAGACCTGTAATCTCAAGACTCAAGACAATCTCGAAAACTTTTGAAAGTGTATTATATTTTCCTGGGAATTCGTATCTCTGACTTGTTCAGTGAATACAGGACCACAAGGAAGTTTCGATAAGCTTACCGCGAAACGTTAAGACACTTAGAATCAATACTCAGGAGTGAATATTGAATTGAAATTTTTTTTATTTCTTTTATTCTGAAGCTCCTTTGAAAACGAAGTCACCTCTCAAGATACCTCTCAACATATAATCAATTTTAAAATCCATGATAAAATAAATTTTAAATATTAGGAGTTAAAATTTCTCAAAACAGTAACTAATGATTAATAATTTCTAAATAAAAGGGTTTGAAATTAAAAAAAAAATGAAATAAATTGAACAAGTTTGATCGAAAAACTTCTGAATCCAAATAACTTTAGACTAGGTAAAACTTTGAAAATTTGACGATATTTTGATTGAAAGAGAGAGGAATTGAAATAGTATCATTTATAAATAAAAGTGTTTACAATAAAATAATTTGTATTAAAAAAAATTTTAATCAGACCTTCTCAAAATTGAAAAATTTCAGACTAAAAATTTTGAAAATTGGACAATTTCATTGGAAAGGAGTTGAAATTATATTATTTCAAATTTGAAGACTTCAAAAATTAACAATTCTGTTTTGAATTGAAGAATGTATTTTGAATATGTAATAGTGTGAAAAACACTATCATTAGAAAAAATTAATCAGGGCTGTGAATAATTTTTCAAACTAAATTTTTTCGTTTAAGATAATCCATTTCCGGTGAAAAAGTCTTCAACATTTTTGCATCTTTTTTTAAATTCAATGATTTTTTACTTAAAGTACTGATTTCCGATGAGAAATGTGGACGTTGGACGATTTTAAATATTTAAAGCATTCCGAATATTTAAATCTGTAATTATTAAATAAAAAACTGACAAGAAAAACTTTCGGTATCAAATTTTATAATTTCAAAATTTAATTTAATGTTATTTATGTGGTTTTTATTGTAGTTTTTTAATGTCTGTTAGGTATATTTCTCTGACTGAATAACTTCATAAATAATAATTGTATTCAAGACAACTAATTTATATTAATATATAATGACGTAATTTGATTATTATAAAATTTAATCTCGATTTTTGACCTCCTTGAATGTGAAGCAAAAATACTATAATTTTAAGGCCTAAAAAATTAAACTGTTTAAAAATTAAGCATTAAAAACTACCATTATAAATTTTTTAGTCTTGAATACAACTGTCCGGTTAAAAAATAATCTATTTCGGTTAAAAATAATCTTTTTATTCCTGGACCGTTTTTTGGGAAATTCGTATTTGTGGTACGAAAAATCAACAAATTGTCCGCAAACTTAACTATTTGTATGACAATTGATGTATTTTATAGAAAATTCATTTTTTGTTAAAAATTAGTTTTTTTTTTTGTTCAAATCAATTTTTTTTTGCTTAGAAATATAACTGTTTGGTCAAAAATTAATCTGTTTTAGCTGAGGATTAAAGTATTTTTGTTGAAAATTCGCTTTTCTTGTTAAAATCCAACGGTTTGTTATTTTTTAATTAAATTTTTTATTGAAATATCGACTATTACATTTTTTGTTGAAAATTCATCTTTCTAGGTTGAAAAATAAACTTCTTGATTGAAAGTTGAACTACTTTCTTAAATTTAAATAATAAATAAATATACATAAAATAAATAATATATATAATAAATAAATAAATTCCTTTTGTTAAAGATTAATTTTTCAACCCAAAATTTAACTGTTTTATTTAAAATAGAACTGACTGGTTGAAAATTATGTTTTTTTTTTTTGAAATTCATGTTCTCGAGTTTAAAAAAATTTAATTATTTGGCACAAAATGAGCTATTTTGTAGAATATTAGTTTTTTCATCGAAACTTGATTCTTTTGAATGAAAATTCAACGACTCCATTTTCGGTTCAAATCGATATTTTTTAGTTTAAAAATTCAACAATTCAATTACAAATTCTTGAAACCAAAATAATATAAACTAAAATTATTCAAAGAAAAATTTTACCAACGTCACATTCACTCCAACTATGTAGTTCAATATTGATGTATCTCTCTGAAAAATCAACTTTTTTGATAGAAAATTAATCTCCTGTGAAAAATTATTTTTTTGGTTGAAAAATTCAACATTTGATTGAAAATTGATCTGCTTAATCTGAAGATTCAAAAATGTTGTTGAAAATTCTTATTTTTTGGTAGAAAATTATTTTTTTTTGGTTAAAAATGCAACTATTTGAATAAAAAATCATGTGTTTCCTTGAGAAATCTTTTTTTTTATAGATAGATAAACGTTTATTTTTCAGCCTGCTGGCCTTGAAAAACTGACTTGCTTACACATCCATTTTTTACAGAATTTCCTTAAAACTAACCATTAAAAACTAACATCCATCCATTCCTTATCTCTACGCCGCACGCTCGTATCGCCTTGCCTTCCTCGCTTCGCCTCGCCTCGCTCGCATGTCCCTACTTTTTCGCATTGCCTCACTTGCCAACCTCTGTTTTCGCAGCTAATACCTATTACTTATCTACTATTTACAATATTTACATCTTACTTATATCTACTTTCTCTCCTATTTACAATCTTTCCTTCTCCACTCCTCTTCCTCCTTCCTTCTCTTCATCTCCATCTTACCCACCACTCCCTTCACCCATGCTACTGCCCTTCTTTCCCCCTTTTCATGCAGCAATGCCTCCATGCTTATCTCACTTCTTTCCACCTCCCCGCACTCCTCCAGCCAGTGCTCCACTCTTGCATCCCCCTTTCCGCACAGTTCACACATCCTCTTCTCTCGAGAGAGCCAAAACCTATTGAAACCCTCCATACACCCACAACTCATCCTCGCTATAAGTTCCTGACTTCCTTTCTCTCCTTTCACACACAAATATTGCGCTCTTGCCCTTGGCATAATCCACACATAGTTCCCGTTAAATCTTGACTCTCTTATTCTCTCTTCCCCTTCTGTCTTCTCTCTCTCCATGCTGTTTTGCTTAACCAATTCATGAACTTTCCTTCCTTCCTCGTGCATCCTTCTCACTTCATCCATCTGCAATCCATTCATTCTAAAATACCGTTCCCTCTCCGCCTCCATCTTCCCACCCCCTCCCCTGTTCTCCTTCTCCCACCAACACTCCCTAACCAGCCTACTCCCCCCCTCTTCCAAAAATTTCTCCTCATATTTACACGCCCGGCTCCCTGCTAGAATTCCTACACTCGTTCTCCCCGTCTCCCTCCTGACAATATAATTAGGCGTGTTCCTTGCCAATCCCAGGGTCCACTTTACATACCTCTCCTGCGTTCTATTTACCTCTTCACTTTCCTTCCACCCCCACACCTCTACCCCATACAATAGCACACTCATCACTAGTGAATCAAACAATTTCATTCTCCTTCCAAAGTCATCTGCGAATAACTTCATTCCCAACCCCCACACCTGCCTCATCACCACATTTGCCCTCCTCACTCTCTCTTTTATGTGACCATCCACTCCCCTATTCCTTCGAAACACGAAGCCTAGGTACACAAACTCTTTCACCTCCTGTACCTCCTTTCCCTTCCACTTCCACTCCCTTCCCTTATCCCTTCCCCCTCCTTTTCTGAACACCAAAACCTTTGACTTTTCCGCATTCAGCTCTAACCCCTTTTCATCCAGGTATCTTCTCAACCTCTTCATCATCTCCTTTAAGGCCTCCTCGCTGGTTGCCAGCAACACTATGTCATCTGCATACGCTAGTGACCAAATTCTAACTCCTCCTATCCTTACTCCTCCTACCACCCCGGCCTCCAGCATACTTTCCATATCCGCAATTAAAATCGCAAAAAGCGTTGGGCTAAGTGGACACCCTTGCCTTAGACCCCTATCCATCCAGAATCCCTCGGAAATCCCCTCAAAAGTTGATTCTTTTCTAGAAAACATATCTCTGTGGTTAAAAGTTCAACTGTTTTGTTGAAAATTCATCAATTTTAGCTGAGGATTCAAGTAGTGACAACAAATTGTTTAAACAATTATTTTTGTTGAATGAAATTAAGTATTAACTCACTCTAAGTGAAAAACTGGACAAAAAGTTGAAAATTTCAGAAAAAAACACAATCTCTAGTATTATTCGAAGATAATAATAAATAAAAAACAATAATAAATTGTTGAAAAAAACGTATGCAAATATCTAATTATTCTTATATTTTATGCATTAGAAACAATTTGCATGAAAAAGATCACAAAATATTATAATTAGTGCCAAGAACTCGCAAAATCCATTTTTTCGCTTATGGGGTTTTTTGGGACTCTATAAAACAGACTTATGGGGGATGATATTTGAAAAATAATATTTCAATCCTATTCTGTGGCCAACAGTGAAGATAAATGTTGAGTTTCAACACTTTCAACTCGATTCAGCTAATATTGACGATTCTAAATAAAATTTACAAAAACGTTTTTTTTTATGGGAAATACTTTTTAAACTTAATGGGGCTTGCACCACATCTAAATATAATTTGTTTCAAAACAAAAAAGTAGATTTATTTTTCCGTGAAATACAAAAAATTTCCGGGCAATATGCATGAAAATTTAAAAAAAAAATGTTTTCAGTGCATTTTTGGACCACCCTAATGGCCAGAGTGGAAGCGCAAAGGAATAAATTAAGTACTAGAGCGGTAAAGAAGGCATGGCAATTTGAGGCGAAGCCAAGAGAGGGAAGGGAGTCAGCGAAAAAGTGTTTAAAGGAGGTAGAAGAAAGTAGGGAGGGCGATAGAACTAACAAAATGGGAAGAAGAAAGGAGGAAATTTTTTTAGTGTTAGAAATATAGTAGAGAGGAATGGAGTGAGCTTTGAAGAATTGGAGAAAAGAGAGAAGGAGAGACAATTAATAGAAAAATGGTGAAAGTGTTTGAAGGAGGTAGAAGAAAGGAGAGGGAGGGTGACAGAACCAACAAAATAGGAAGAAGAAAAGACAGAGTCTTTTAGTTATAGAGATATAGAAGAAAGGAATGAAGTGAGCTATGAAGAATTGGAGAAA
Source organism: Andricus quercusramuli (assembly GCA_932178445.1). Taxonomy (NCBI): domain Eukaryota; kingdom Metazoa; phylum Arthropoda; class Insecta; order Hymenoptera; family Cynipidae; genus Andricus; species Andricus quercusramuli. The sequence continues at coordinate 16,655 of CAKNXH010062268.1, forward strand.
AGAGAGAAGGAGAGACAATTAATAGAAAGATGGTGAAAGTTTTTAAAGGAGATAGAAGAAAGGAGAGGGAAGGCGATAGATCTAACAAAATTGGAAGAAGAAAGGAGGCAATTTTTTAGTGCTACAGATATAGGAGAGAGGAACGGAGTGAGCTATGAAGAATTGGAAAGAAGGAACAGGAAGAGAAAATGAATAGAAAGACGATGAAAGTGTTTCAAGGAGGTACAAGAGAGAAAAGGAAGGGCGATAGAACTGAAAAAATAGGAAGAACAAAGAAGGGAGTTTTTTAGTGCTAGAGATAAAGAAAAGAGGAACTAAGTCAGCTATGAAGAATTGGAGAGAAGGGACAGGGAGACAAAATTGATAGAAAGGTACTGAAAGTGTTTGAAGGAGATAGAAGAAAGGAGAGGGAGGGCGATAGAAATAACAAAATGGGAAGAAGAAAGGAGGGAGTTTTTTAGTGCTATAGATATAGGAGAGAGGAATGGAAAGACAATTAATAAAAAGATGGACAATGATCAAGGAATCAAAATATAATAAATTATATAAGAAGATGAAAAAGAAAGGAGTGCCAAGTATTCAGGAAAGGGATGGGGAGAAAGAAGATGGTTCAGAACAGCGATATTTATATTGGTAAACAAGGTAAGGAAGGGTTTGTATTGGGAAAAGAAAGAGAACAGAAAGTGCAGAATATGTGAATGGGAGGAGGAAACATGGGAACATGTATTGGAAGGATGTAGGAGAAGAATGGAATGGGAAGAGGAAAGATGGACCAGAATGACAACATTTAGATTGGTAAACGAGGTAAGGGAGGGGTTGTATTTGGAGAAGAAAGAGAACAGAAAGTGCAGAATATGTGAATGGTAGGAGGAAACATGGGAACATATATGGGAAGGATGTAGGAGAAGAATGCAATGGGAAGAGGGAAGATGGTCTAGAACAGTGATATTTAGATTGATAAACAAGGTAAGAGAGGGGGTGTATGTGGAAAAGAAAGATAACAGAAAGTGCAGAATATGTGAATAGGAGGAGGAAACATGGAAACATGTATGGGAAGGATATAGAAGAAGAATGGAAGATAAAGGAAGAAGGCAAGAGAATGTGGTAAAGATTTTAGGGGAGGATGGGATGAGTGAGGAGTGGATGAAGGAGTACGAGGGGGATGGAGGGGCGAATGAGAAAGAAGGAAAGAATGAACGTGGAAAAATGGCAGATGGAGAATGAGATAGAAGAGAAGTGAAAGTAAATGAAAAAGGAAACGGAAGTCGCTTAGAGTAGAAGCGTCAAGATATGTAAGTAATAATTGAGTAATGGTGTTAAGGGACACATTATGAATGAAGAATTGCAATATTTTTGAATAGTAGCAAAATAGTGTAATTGAAAAAAGGTGGCAAATAGTGTCAATAGTGTGGTGAGTCCAAGGCCTGAATATTGAATAAAATATCATTTTTTTGATACATTTTCTTCTAAGACAAAAATACTTAATACTTCAAATTCAGGAAAGAAATCATTTTTATAGCACAAATTAAAAATAATAGACTGCAGTAGTTGTGCGGATTGTAAAATAAAGGTCAAGTGAATTACAGGTATATACTCGTATTTCAGTCTCATTTTTATTGGTTTTTATCATTACCATTGGATTAGAAATCTAGGTTCTATTTTTAAAACCATAAATGCGTTGGCGTTGTTCGGAGTAGCTTTGCGTGACGTCACGACTGTCGTTCGTGGTTGTTTCTAGTTCAGTAACTCGTTCTTTGACCCACATGCTACTCTTAAGTTGACATTTGCACTCACACTATTGTTCTCTTGAAAATTTTTCAAATCTAATTTATTTTCTTGATTCAATTTATGGGTGAAAATCAAAAAGTTGAAATTATTCAATTAAAATTTGTTGTTTTTAAAAGTATTTCAGAAGGACATAAAACAGTTTTTTAATAAGATTATTCACAATAAGTGAAAATAATATCGAGGGATCTGAAGAAGTAGGCTCTTACATGAATTTTATTTTTTATTTTCGTGATAAATATTTAATGTAAGTCGCTAAACTTTAAGGTTATTTGAAATTATTTTTGAATTGAAGAATACGCGCGCTACGCGCGTGGATATTTTTTTGTCTCACGCAATTTTTAAATCAAAATATATAAAAACAATATCAAGACAAAACTTTTGTATTTTATAGCGGGGACATTCCATTTCAAAGGTAAAAAGTGGATCATCGATTTTCTTTTCTCTATGACTAGTCTTTGGGGTACTAAAGGATGTGGTCGCAAGGTTTTTTAAAATTTTCAATATTTTGGCAGATATTTTTTATTAAAAATTGGACCATATTTTAACAATTTTCATCTCTGCTATTATTGATCGGGAGAGAAAAATACATCTTTTTTTATATGTTTTCTTAATAAACAATTTTTAACGGTAGGTTCCCGATGCTAGGCACACCGCAAAATTGAAAATAAAATTAATGTATGTAACGTTTTGAGTATCTTTTGGTAACCCATGCAGTGGTCAAAACGTGTTTTTAATAATAAAAAAAAATCTCAAAGTTTTTCGATTGAAAAAAAGGTATTTTCGAAAATTCAAGTCTTCTTTTTGGTTCAACTTGTTTAGAATTGCTGAACAATGTTTATTATAATTTAAAATTGTTCCCACGAATGCTCACTTATATTAGTTAGCAAACAGAAAACAATCATCTCTTATAAACAAATTAATGAGCAAAAATAATTTTTTTAAGATTAAATATATTAACTATATATTTTTAACTATATTTTAAAAATTATTTTCGAATTGAATACAAAAAAATTCACAATTTATCTATTACTACTATGTTTACGCGTTAAAAAGTTGTAAAATCGGTTATTTTTTAATATATTTATTTAAACAAAAAAATGTTTACCTGCTGGTAAATTATCCACGTAGGTCATTGCGTATATGCTGATATATAAATAAATGAAAAGATGTCTTTATCTTAAAAAATGGTTGAATTATTCATTTTTCAAATAAATTTGTTTAAACAATAAGCATTCTTTATCAAAAAGTAAGATAATGTCGAAAATTGTTACTGAAAATCATTTTTTAGTAAATTCTATGAAAAACCGAAAGCCTATCCAAGAATAGATGAAAATTTAATTGGTTCATTAAATTTTTTAGTGATGTTCAAAAAAAATTATTCAAATTGAAATATATAAATATAAACATATGAGTATAAATTTGAATATGACTTTTACATATATTGCGGTTAACTTATGGACACATTGAACATTTTATTTATCCACTTGGTTTTTAATTCCGCGTATTCTTGTATAATAAATAGACAAACCCTTTTATTTTTCTTGAAAAACGCCAATTTCCGGCGGAAACACTAATATTAACCTAGTTCCAAATTGTGAGTTAAATTTTTGAAGTGAAATAATTTTTGTTTAAAAATAACTGATTTCCAGTGAAAAGCGCTAACATGCCCTATACTACTGTTCAGATCTTGTAAATATTCTTTGGAATTCAATGTTTTTTTCTCTAAGAGTCGCCATTTAAGAAAAAAAAAACATCAGCATAATATACCAAAAAATTGTGACATTTTATATCCTCTTTAAAAAAAACATAACCTAAAATTGTTGAAAACTTGTAAGTCTTCTTTGAAATATAATTTTTTTATAATAAAAATACAAATTTTCAACAAGAAATACAAACTTAATCTAAAATTGTCAAAAACTTCTAAATTATGTTAAAATTATAATAATTTTTGTTTGAAAATACCAATTTTTTATGTAAAATTAGAACCTAATCTAAAATTGTTTACAAGTTATGAATCTTCTTTAAAATTTAACGATTGTCCAATACAAACTTGAATTTCCGACAAAGCAAAAACTTATTAATTTTATTATTTCACACAAGAATCATTAGGATTACGTCTAATTATTTGGTTATGAAAATAACAATTTTAAATGATGCACTCCAACATCACCTTAAGTTGTTGAAAAATTGTAGATATTCTTTTACACCTAATAATTTTTTAATAAAAATAACTATAATTTACGTCCCAAGTTGCTAACATAATATAATAAAAAATTTTTTGTGATTGTAAATCTTCTTCAAAATCTAATGATACTGAAAACGTAACATAGAACTGAAAAAAGTATATAAACCATTGAATTATAATGATTTCTAATAAGTGAATAAATGTTAAGTAATGAATGTAATGATTTTTGTTTAAAAATGTCAATTCCCAGTAAGAAGCGCTGATAAAACCAGAAGAGTTAAAATATTTGTAATCTTTTAAATCTAACAATTTTCTATTAAAAATGCCTATTTTTTCATTAATTGCCGCCAAATTCTCATAATTCTTGAAAAATGTTGTGCAGCTTTAAAAATTGGGCATGCAAGGACAAAAATGGCAAAAATTCTCAAATATAAGGATTACTAAAGATTTTCAGAAAAATATGGCCAAAAGGAAGAAAAGAGGGAAAATAGGAAAAAAGGGAGAATAGTGGATTGACTGTAATCTATGATCCTTGACCTTTCACGTATGCCCTTTGACCTTTGACCTCTGAACTTTGACCTCTGACTTCTGACCTTTGACCTCCGACTTCTGACAACTGGCCTATGACTGTTGTCCTTTGACCTCTGACCTATGAAATCTGACCTCTGGCATCTGACCTATGGCCTCTGACTGTTGTCCTTTGACCTCTGACTGTTGTCCTTCGACTTCTGACCTCTGACCTCTGACCTCTGACCTTTCATGGAATAGGAAATCCTTTCATCCTCTTCCTCCAGAAAAAATTAGGTGAAACTCCCAAATGTACTTTTTTATTATTTGTTAAAAAAAAATAATTTAAATTTTAGAGAGTTTTTTGCTTTCCTGAAGAAATTTTTCCATATCATTTCAAATGTGATTACAAAAGCATTAGGAAGTTTTTAATGAAAAGTAATAAAAACATGAAAAGTCACAAAATAAAGAATCTAATTATAGGGATATTAGGGGATTGACTGTGATCTATGATCTTTGACATCTGACCTCTGACCTCTGAACTTTGATCTTTGATTTCTGTCCACTGGCGTCTGACTTCTGACATCTGAACTATGACCTCTGACCTCTAACTTTTGTCTTTTGACCTCTGACCTCTGAACTTTCATGGAATACGAAACCCTTTCATCCTCTTCCTTCAGAAAAAAATTAGGGGAAGCTCCCAAATGAACTTTTTTATTATTTGTTTGAAAAATAATTTGAATTTAAGAACGGTGATTGCTTTCCTGAAAAAATGTTTTCATATCAGTTCAAATGCGATTACAAAAGCATTAAGAAATTTTTAATGAAAAGTAGTAAAACCATGAAGATAAACAAAATAAAGAATCTAATTAGGTAAACTAGCTAATACAGGGAAATGAGTTTCACAATAGGCGTGCCAAATGTGATTGATTATATGAAAGCAACGCAAGGACAAACTAACATGCCTCAAATGAGTGTTTTGTTTCCCTTATTGGAAAATTCACCACGAATTTCCCCTTTCAGTCAATAAATTGGTTCCTTCAATCAACCACCAAAATCCATCACACAAAATCGATATTTATTAATTAGGACTAACGATTCGGAAGCATATCTAGTATCTCCGATTGATAAAAATATTCTCGAAATTATTTCCTATTATGTCACCATAAACATAATTAACTTATCTGATGGTAAGCCAGATAATAAATAAAATTTATTATTGTGAAATCAGGGAGGGGCAGAATAGTATTGAAATCAAATTATATATTTATTTGGGGGAATCAAAGAAAAAATCAATTGTTCATTGTGTACTTTATTATTTGGATTAATTCCTTCTGCATTATAAACATATTTTTATTATTTTATTAATCAATATTATTATTATTTTATCATTTATTTATTTTATTATTAAAATTTTCAATATACAATATTCCATAAACAGAATAAAAAAATTTCAAGTTTTAATTTATAAATTTTTAATTCATTATTCTTAGGGTTCACAGACTACTTTACATGAAAAAGATAAAAAAGTTACTTATATAAACCAAAAAAGTGACTAATTTCTAACCTGAATTGAGTAGAATTAAGTGAATTCAGCAGAATTCAAGTGAATTAAGAAAAAAATCAAGAAAATTACCAAGATTAAAAGAAATAAAATGAATTCAAGGATAAATTACTAATAATTCAGGGTGAATTATAAATAAATTCAAATTAATTGCAAAAAATACTTGATGATATCTTAAAATCTTTTAAACCCCATGAAATTCTTCACATTTTGTGAATAGAATTAGCGAAACTTCTACAATTAATTGGAAATGATCACATATATATGTCTACAAAATTAGTCTAAAAAATATACCAAATTTTTGGAAATCTCTTGAATTTTTTTAATCTCTAAAACACTTTAAATATTAGAAAATCTCATAAAATTATTGAAAACAATTGCCAATTCCGTGAAATCTTTTTAAATTCCCTCAAATATTTAAAATCCTTTGAAATCTCTTGAAATCGCTTAAAAATTGATGAAGCTCTTGAAAATTCTTTGCAATCTTTCAAAATAACTTAAAATTATTCAAATTCTCTGAAATATTTCGAAACCACTAAATATTTCTCAGAGCTCTCTGAAATTACTTGGAATATTTGAAAATCCCTTAAAGTATGAAATTTTTCTGAAATTTTTCTGAATAGCCTAAAATATTTTGACTTCTTTGAAATTGCATTAAGAAAAATTAAAATCAATCAAACACTTCGTAAAATATTTTCAAATTCTTTGAAATATCTCAAATCATCTGAAATCCCTTGAAAACTTGTAAGGTTCTTGAAAATATCTTGAAATTTTTTTCAATAACCTAAAATATTTAGAATTCTTCAAAACCCGATCCAAATACTGAAATCAATAAAAAATTCTTCAGAATATTTCAAAATGCCCTAAAATATTTCAAATCTTTCAAAATCATTTGAAACCTCTTAAAATTTTGTAGATCATTTGCAAGTACTTAGAATTTTCAAAAATCGCCTATAATCTTCAAAATTTTTTGGAATAACTATAAGTTATTCGAATGAATTGAAAATAATTTGAAATTCTTCAAATTCTTTCAAATAGTTGGGAAAACCTTGAAATATTTGACAATTTTGAAAAATCAAACAAATTCCTCAATCCCTATGAATAAATTCTTTGAAGTTTGTTAAAATCTTGAAAATTTTCCTGGAAGTCTATGAAATTCGATCACCGATTTTCTAGTTTATTTCTTTATACCCCATGACAATTTTTTAAATCCCTGAAAATCATTCAAATCCTCAGAAAATGTTTTGAAAAATTCAAAACTCTGGAAAATGCCTTAAAATCTTTCAAAATACCCTTAGGTATTTCGAATTCTTAACAGTCTCATTATATTACAGAAATAAATTAAAAATTTCATGGAATATTTCGAAATTTCATAAAATATTCCAAATCCTTAAAAAAATTTTGAAATCCCTTGAAATTTTGTAGAGCTCTCGAAAACTACTTAAAATGTTTAAGAATATATTAAAATATTATAAAATTCCTTGCAATTTTATGAAATCTGATCATCGAAATTCTTCCAAATTTTTTCAGTCTTCGAAAATGCCTTGGAATCTTTTGAAATACCCAAAAATATTTTAAATCCTTCCATATTTCTTGAAACTGTTTGAAGATCTTGAAAATTCCTTGGATGTTTAAAAAAACCCTAAAATCCTTTGAAATTCCTTCAAATTATTGAAATCTATGGATAGTTCTTTGGAATCTTAAAAAATACCAAAAAATATTTTGGATTCCTGCACTTTTTTTTAATAATTTATAAATGTCTCGAGATTTTTTGAAATATCCTAAAGTACTTAAAATTCCCTAGAATCTTTTAAAACCATTATTCATTGAAAAAATAATGAAACAATGAAATCCAAATATTCCGCTTTGATTGTTTTTCTTCCTCAAAAAGAAAAGCGAAAAATGTTAAATAAGAATAAAAGCAGTGCGTTGGGAATTTAAAGAAATTCCTCCTTTGAAATTTTCCTGAGTGAGCAATTCTGATACTAAATTCAAGATAATACGTGGTACTATAGGATCATAAAATCAAAATCGTTCAGTAGAAAGAGACTGCCTATAAGCCCAAGTCACGTCTTGCCTGGATTGTAGGTACAGATCGTTGACTAGTGTTACCTTCTAGAATACAAAGTCGTGAAAAGCAAACGGAAGATATAAAAGAACTCGACTGGTTCAAATACTCTAGGGTAACAAACAGACTTTCGTTCAACGTATTTGACCAAAAATCAACCCGTCTTCGGAACTTCTTTCAAAATTTACATTCATTTTTCTTCTACTAGAAAAATATGCTTCAAAAATAGTTGTAAAAGTTATCCTATGAAGGATTTACACATTCCTTCTATATTTCTGCTCAAGATAAAGCATCCCATCTCCTCTCATCGATTCATTAATTTCCTTTCCTCTCTATTCACTACATTGCCTGTGGAATTCCTCCCAATTCCCTTTCCCTTCTTCTTCCTATTCTTGTCCTCCTCTTTACCTTATTCTCCTCCTATTAGTTTCCTCCTCTACTATTAGTTTCAGCTCATCTTCCTTTTCTTTCACTTTTTTACCCTTTATATTCCCATTTATATATACCCCTACTATTTTCCAACTCTCCTCTCCTATTATTTCCTCTTCTTCAATTAATACTTCATTTTGTTCTTTAAAACCATTCCATACTTTTTCTGTACTATCAAATCTTTCCTTATTCTCATCACTACCACTATTTCTCAGCCCTTTTTATTTTATTTTTTTTGCCTCTCGTACCTACTACCTGTACCTTCTCACTAGCCTTTCCTTTACTCTCTTCCACCCCCTTCCATCTAGCCACTTCTCGATTATCACGACAATTTCTTATTGCACAAATTTTTTCATAAACTTCCTTCCTTTGTAAGTCAGCCTCATTCCAGTAACAAACTATCCATTCTTCCTTTTTTTATTTCTTCTCTGTTTTTCCTTTGCACTATCTCTTAATTTTCTTTTCTTTAATTTCTTTCTAACCTGCTCCCACTTTCTTTCACATTTTATTCACTCTATCCTCTGTTTGTCCCACTTCTACTATAGATATTCTATCTGTATTTTCCCGTAATTAACTTACGTCAATTTTTCCTTCTTTCCTTTCCCTTCTGCTATATTTCTTAACTTATACTGTATATTATACTTCCATATTCATATTATATTCATATTCTATATTCATTCCTTAGCATCACTTCCTATTTATGCTCCGTATTATTTAATTTTAGGACAGCACTTGGTCTTCTCTCACCCTTACCTTCCCTGCACTTCTCACTTTTTCTACCTCTACCTCCATATCTATGCGATTTAGTACTTCTTCCGCTTTTTCAAATTACTTTTCCTTCAATCTTAGAATCCTTATCACTATATTTTCTCTCTCTCTCTCCTTTCTGTTCTTCTCTTTATTTTTCTTCATATCTCCTTGACCTCTTTCCTGATTTCGAACCCTCCGAACACGCAGTTTGAGCTTTTTATTCCCTCCATCCTACTTTCCCAACTCTGCACCCTTTTTCCCATTTTTCCCTGAATCCTTCCCATTTAATTTCTCTCCTAAGTAGGGTCACTGCTCACTTAATTTCTTCCTTTATTTCCTTCAACCTTTCCTCCTGCTTTTTTTGTTCATCTGCTCTACCATCATTTTTCGCATTTCTTTTGAATTTCTTTTCTTCTATAGGACTCTTCTATAGCTTTGTTTTCTTCTTCATCCTTATTCTTCTCATCATTCCTTATGAACCTATCATTTTCCGGCGATGAACTTATCAGTTTTCGATTCTTTGGGTCCAACCCTATTTCTTCCTTGTTTTTCTTGTCTTCCTTGTCTTCCCTGCTACTTCTCTCCCCTCGCTTCCTTTCGATAAATCAATCAATCGATTTACCGCTTTTACTTTTTAATTCTTTCTTTTTTCTTGTTTTGCTTTCTTATTTTCTATTGTTTTCTTACATTTTTTCCTTACCTCTATAAAGCGCAAGGTGATAGAGAGGTTACAAGAGCGGTACTTCAGATCGACATTAGGAGTAGACTGAGAATTCCGGTAAGAGAAGAGACTCAAAGTGTGAAGTTAAGACCAGGGCGGAAAGGTGAACGTGGAAATTCAAAGAGAAACTAAGGTTAGGAAAGAGAGAATAGTTAGTGATAAAGTGTCAGGAAGAGGTGGAAGAAAAAGGAGAGTGGGGCGTAGAGTTAACGAGATGTGAAGAAGAAAGAAGAGAGCTTTTTAGAGATCGAGAGATAGGAGAAGAATGAAATATAGACTATGAAGAATAGAAAAAAGAGATAGAGAAAAGCAGGTAATAGATATATAGACGACGATAGGCGAATCAATATACAAGTTATAAGAAAAATGGTATAAGGTATACATACCATAAGGTGATAAAAAGAGAAGAACTGCCCAAATTTCTGAAAAGAGAATGGCAGAAAAGAAATGGAAAAAAAGCTAGATGAATACCAGGAAATAAGGCGAAAGAATCAAGATATTGGGAGAGGAATGAGCAGAGAAAATTCAGACTACGTTAATGGATAAGGAGACACATGGCATGAATTGGATGGTTGTATGAGAGGAAAGGAGTAGAGGGAAGGATAGCAAGATAATGTGAAGACAATTTTAGAGAAGAAGGGAGTGAGAGAAGAATATATGAAGGGGGTAAAAAAAGCTAGAAGAGTAAACGAAGAATGATGGTGTGTCCGGGAGAGAGAAAGGAAAGCGTGAGGAAAGGAGGTGAGGGAAGGATAGCAAGATAATGTGAAGAAAATTTTAGAGAAGGAGGGACTGAGAAAAGAATAGATGAAGGAGGTAAACAAAGCTAGATGAGTTAAAGAAGAATGATGGTGTTTCGGGGAAAGAGAAATGAGGAAAGGAGAAGGGGGAAGGATAGCAAGATAATGCGAAGAACACTTTACAGAAGGAGGGAATGAGAGAAGAATATCTGATGGAGGTAAAAAAAGCTAGAGGAGGTGAAGAAAAATGATGGTGTGTCGGGGAGAGAGAAAGGAAAGAATGAGGAAAGGAGGGGGAAGGATAGCAAGATTATGTAAAGAAAATTTTAGAGGAGTCAGAAGAAGTCAGAAGGAGATGAAAAGAATATATAAAGAAGGTTAACAAAGCTACATGCGTTGAAGAAGAATGATGGTGTGTCGGGAAGAGAGAAAGGAAAGCAAGAGTGGAAAGGAAAGGAAAAGAAAAAGGAAAAAAAGTAAAATAGAAGCATGAGGGTAGCTGAAATTGTAAAGTAAGATTATGTCAGATTTAAGTAGAATAAGATATAACTGCACTAAGAGGTCATATTATGAATAAAGAAGAAGAACCTTGTCGCAGATTCGAGAAGTCTTAAGAAAGGAAAAAAAAGTAAGTAAATCAGGGAATATTTTGTCCTCACAGTGGCTGTTCAATTCGTATCTTTTCCGATAAAAGCGATCGATTAATCTCGCGAGGTCTTCAAGGAAATGAAGCTTCTTTCGCTCAATTGATCTTCCCCGAGAGATTAATTACATCTGCTTTAGACGGGCGGATTCAACAAGAATTTTAGATATCAGATAAAACGAAAATGTCGAATCTCTCGGGATCGAGACAAATATACATTATACACACCCTTGTTCGACTTCCATCGAAATTCCGATTCTAGAAATGTCGGATGCATAAAATACAGTTATGTCGAAAATGCATTGGGAAGCTGTCGAGTTCTCGCTCTGCATCGTATTTAATATTCATGTCAAAATCTGCTTTTACGTTTCTGATCGGTTCAAAAATGCTATTTTTATACCTTTCTGGTATGTGAAAGCGAGTTAGATCAAAGAAAAATTGTGGAATTTTGAGCCGAAAGCATTTAAAGGTCGAATTTTTTAGTGAAGCATCTACGTAGGGTTCAAAATTTTCTAAAAAATGTTTCTTGGAATTTTTGCCTTGATTTTATTATAAATATGGACGTTTTTACAAAGAGCTGTGTTAAGAAGAGTTAAAAAAAATTAATTTAGACAAAATCGTTTTTACACATGAAAAATATTACTTGCATAAACGTTGAATCCATTAAAATGAATGCGTGTGCACAAGAGGAACATGAATAATCAATTTCATGTTAATTTAATTGTTATAAACAAATTGTATATATAATTACATAAATCCCAGATTTGTGCCCGGGAACCAAATATTTCTCGAATATTATTGCTGAAATTCGGTATTTGAGAGTTATCAACTAACGAAAAATTTATGAATAAATATTTTCTATCGTTCTATACAAGTTTTATAAACAAATACTGAAAATGTGATATTTTCGTATCAAAAAAAATATTTCTTATCTGAAATTACTGCAATACGTTATGAATATCTTAACTAGTATTAAGAAATGTTATGAAAAAAATTATGAATTAACAATTGATATTGTGATAAACAAATGATATAAACATGCAACTGTTTGATCAAAAATTAATCTGTTATTATCAAATTTTTTTTCAAATATTTTTTTTTCGAGTTGATCTACTTGGTTGAAAACTGAACTATTTTATCCAAAAATAAACTCGAAATGCCTTTTTTTTAGTTGAAGATTTATCCTTTAGGTACTATATTGCTACAACTATTTGGTTGAAAATTCGCTTTTTTTTCGTTGAAAAATCATTTCTTAGATTGAAAATGCAATTATACCCTTTTTGTGGAAAAAACGATATTTTTAATTGAAAATTGATCTTTTGTGATTAAAAAATCAATTATTTGTTGGAAAATTCGTCTATTTTTTTAATCTTTTTTGGTTCAACATGCAACTATTTGGTGAAAAATGAATCTGCTTTAGCTGAGGATTCAACTATTTAATTAAAAATTCATATTTTTTTGTTGAAAACAAATTTTTTGAACGGAAAATTTAACTATACCATTTTTGATTGGAGATTGATATTTTAAATTGAAAATTGTTTTTTTTCCTAGTTAAAGATTGACATAAACGTTTAAATACTTGTCCTTTTTGGTAGCAAATTAATCTTCTTCGTTGAAAATTCCTCTATTTGGTTTTGAAAATTAATTTCTTTTGGTGGAAATTTTATCATTTTTATTTAAATCTGCAACCGTTTGGTAAAAAATTAACCTCTTCTGGTTGTGAATTTGACTGTATTGTTAAAAATTAATCTTTTTGTAGTAAAAAATTAATTTTCAACTAAAAATTCAACTATGCTTTGGTTCGAAATTGATATTCTTAATCGGAAATTGATCCTTTTCAATTAAAAGTTGAACCATTTATTTGTTGATCCGTTCTTTTTCATAGAAAATTAATCTTTTTTGTGTCAAATCCATCAAATATAATCCACTGAATTCATTTAGGAAAATACTTTAAATAATTTATAATTGTTGCGGATTTTTAAATTATTATAGCAACAGTTCATTGAAAAATACTCTTAGTTGATTCTGAACGAGCCAAAAATTGCCAGTCCCAAAAAATATCGTTTGTTCATGAATTTGTTTATATTATTTTATATTTTTTTACCAACTGGAAATTATATCTGGATAGTTGGAATGCAGATTTAAGATCCTGTTTAATAAATCTAAAAATATTTAGAAAAACGGTAATTCTGAAAAGAAAAAAAAAATCAAGTTCGTTGTTAATTGAAAAATCAACAACATTTTTTTATAAAAAACATCAAAATACATAAATCTTTTCGAAATTAAAAAATCTTTCATTCAGTAAAAATGTCCAAGTCGAATTAATAGATGAGGCTAAAACTTGATTTGTTTACAGTTACTCTTCTTTTCCCACTGTGCACCGGATTTCCCTGACCATTTAAGTAAAATTAGTCGGTTATGGTACAGCAGTATTTGCCTCATCAATTGGTGGTTCTCTATTTTTGGAAAAAATTAAAAAATAGAGAAAAAAGGAAAACATATTTACCAAGGATTAAGAAAGAAGAAATATATAGAATCGACCTCGGACAATAGTAATAACAAATTATGATTGAATTAATATGGCATCATTAGTCTGTTTTAGGAGATTATGCTATTAGGAGAATTATAAAAAAACCTGTTTGAGTAGATCAGACATTGGTTATATAGAGGTCATCAGCAGTGATCACATAGTATTTACTATTTATATCAAAATCTGCTTTTGCGTTTTTGCTTGCTTTAAGGAAACTATTTTTAAACCTTCCAGGCCCGTCAAAGTAAGTTGAGTAAAAATACATATTGACGATCTTTAATTTTTGTTTAATTTTGTCTTGGAATTTCCGTCTAAATTTGATTATGAGCGCGGACGTTGGAGAACGACCAAGGTCTGACCAAAACGGCGATCCACCACTGAGCGCTGGAGTTTCCCACGATTTTCAGTGAAATGAGCCAGTTATGGTCCGGCGCTCAACATTATTGCATCTATTACATCATTGATGTTTCTCTCTTTTTTGAAGGAATAAACAAAAAGAGAAAAAAGAAAAATATATTTAGCAACATCCTAGAAAGAAGAAATATATAGAATCGACCTCGGACAATAGTAACTAAATAAATTATAGTTGAATTATTTCTCATATTATTGGTCTGGCCCGTCAAAGCAAGCTGAATAATGCAATCCATTTACGATTGCAAATTTGTGTTTAAATGTGTCCTTGAATTTTCGTCTCAAGATTATGAGCGCGGACGTTGGAGAACGACCTAGGTCTGACCAAAACGGCGATGCACCACTGCGCGCTGGAGTTTCCCACGATTTTCAGTGAAATGAGCCAGTTATGGTCCGGCGCTCCAAATTATTGCATCTGCTTCATCGATTAACGTTTCTCTCTTTTCAGGAGGAATAAACAAAGAAAGAAAAAATACATATATTTATCAACATCTCAAAAAGAAGAGATATATAGAATCGACTTCGGACAGCAGTAACTTAATAATTGATAGTTGAATTAATATGTGATCATTAGTCTGGACTGGAAAATTATAATATGAAGAGAATTAAGAACACCCCGTCTCTGTCTAGCATGTCCTCGTTATATGAAGGTCATAAGCAGTAATCACATCGTATTTACTATTTATATCAAAATCTGCCTTTGCGTTTCTGAATGCTCTAAAGAAACTAATTTTTTACCTTCCTGGCCCATCAAAGCAAGCTGAATGATTCAATCCATTTACGATTGCAAATTTGTGTTTAAATGTGTCCTTGAATT
>CAKNXH010062268.1:31817-44558 GCA_932178445.1 Andricus quercusramuli
GACCTAGGTCTGACCAAAAAGGCGATGCACCACTGAGCGCTGGAGTTTCCCACGATTTTCAGTGAAATGAGTCAGTTATGATCCGGCGCTCCACATTGTTTTATCTGTTACATTGATTGACGTTTCTCTCTTTCTAGGAAAAATAAAGAAATAGAGAAAAAAGAGAACAAATTATTTGCCAAGGTCTAAGGGAGGATAAAAATATAGAATCGACCTCAGACAATAGTAATTGAATTAATTACGGTTTGATGAATATGGTATCATTAGTCTGGATTGGGAAATTATGACATTAGGAAAATTATGAAATTAGGAAAATTATTAATGACCTGAATATGTAGATCATATCTTGGTTATATAGAGATCATAAACAGTCATAACCCTGGATATTAAGGGAGTTTCCTGTACAGAATGACCTGTCTCGCTCCACCTGCTTCTACCATTACTAGGACGAATAGGTAAGTAAAGCACGGTCTCGGTCTCGTAACCCTGTTAACCGTCAATCGGCTCACCTGCAACGACATCGATCCGGCAGGTATGACCCAGTATGCAACAGTATTCTCTGCCCCTGCACCGATAAAGTGAAACTCGATATGTCGTATGTCATTCATCGCCAAAACTTCAACGCCACTTCCTTTCCTTTGTCATTTATCTCCCTGCATTCAGTCTAATGTTTTGCTGTCCGCAATCTATCTCGCTAAATTTCATTATTTAAAAATTAATCACAAATTACTTCTAAAAATTTTTTTCGAGAGACAGAGGTCAAAGGTGGGATCTCAAGCGTCAGAGGCCAGCTTTCCAGATATAAGATTAGTGGATAATTTGAAGGCTTAAGTTCATAGGTTACAGGTCATAGGTCCAGGCTGACCGCAGGTGAGGGGAAATCAGGGAAAAATCAGGAAATTTGATTGGTCAGAGAAAGTGAGAGAAAAGTAAGGTATTTTTAAGAAAAAAAAATTGCAAAAGGTAGAAAGTTTCTGTAAAAAGCAATTTAAGTAACTGTTAATGATACTTAGGACTGCAGTACAGTCACTTTTAGTTAATTTTTTTCAACTTATTCTTTAGTCATTTTTTTAAATCGATTCCCTATAGTCTTTTTTTCCATAAATTAACCCATGGATTAACCACTATTTAATTCAGGCCTATACCTTTCTTTGAATTTCCTTCAATTCTTTTGAAATCTCTCAGGGTAGTTCAAAAGATTTTGAGAATTTTTAAATAGATTTCATCAATTTCAAGGAATTTTATACGATTCCAAAAAGTTTACTGTATTTTTTCAATTGCAAAGAACTTTTAAAATTTCACAAGATTCCAAAGGTTTTTAAAGATTGATTTGAAACATTTTAGGGTCTTTTGAAAATTCAAAGGAATTTTATGCGATTGCTGAGAATTCCAATAATTTTGAGAGATATTGAAAGCTCTCAAGGTATTTTAATAAATTTCCCAGGATCTCAGAAAATATCGTCAGATTTCATGTACTTGTATTTTAATGGGAAATTATGATATTTTAATGAATTAAAAAAAATACACTCACAAGAATTGAGGTGTTTCATAGAATTTCAAATATTTCAAGGTATTACTAAAGCTTTTGAAGAAATTTAAAGAAGTGATGATAGTATAAAAGATTTCCTAAGTATTTTCAATTGATTTTAACAATTTTAGAAATTTCAGAGAATTCTAAAGATATAAGGGTATTCAGAAAAATTCCAAGAAATATTTATAAGCTTTCAAAAAGCTCAAGGGATTTCAAAAGATTTTAGTAATCTAAAGGCATTGGAAGGGATTTAGAGGCATTTTTATAGCAAGGTATTTTAAATAAATTTGAGAAATTTTAAGGGATTTCCAAATATTTCATTGATTTCAAGGGATTCGAACAAATTTGCATGTCGTAATGAGGAAATTCGAAAAATATGGAATGATTTTACAAGACCTATGAGCTCTTTAATTATTTTGAAAGATTCCGAAAAATTTGATGAGATTTCCGAGAATTCTAATGATTTTATGGAATTTCAAACTTTAAGGAAATATCTTCAATTTCCATGAAAATGTACGGAATTTTATAATATTTTAATGGATTTCAAAGAATATATTCACAAACTCTTTGTGAATTCTTCAGTATTTCATCGAATCATTTTCAATTTCCTTAATTTTTCAAAATTAATTTCAAACTTACTGAATTCAATGAAATTTTCCATATTTTTTCATTTTTTTCAATTCTCTTAAATAAAAAAGCCTTGAAGGTTTTACAATATTTTTTGAAGTCTTCTAAGATTATAGCAAATTCTTCAAAGCTATTTTGGTATTTCTTGATATTTTTTAAATCTCTTGGAAATTCCTTAAAATCATTTAAAACGTCCTAAATTTTTTTAAATCTTTTGCAATATATTGAAAATTCCTTGGTATCTTTAAAATATCCTGAAATACAAAACTTTTTTGAACATCTTTGGAAATACCTTGAAATAATTGTGAATAAATTATTTGGAATACATTGGAATATTACAAAAACCTGTGACATTATATGTATGAATTCTGATAATATTCTTCGAAATTCCTTAAAATATGTAAAGTTTTATCAAATTCTTTAAAATATTTGAAAATCCTCTGCAAATCCTTGAAATCAAGCAGAATGAAAATTGTGTGAAATCTTTAAATCCTGTGAGATCTGAAATATTTTAAATTTCCTTTAAATATTTCAAATCTTAGGAAATTCCTTAATTATTGTAAATTTTGTTTGAATTAACATTTTCTGTATCAATCATATCCCTTTAAAATACCTTGAAATATTTTAAGAAGGAAAATTTTATGAATCTTGTTATTCTTGTTAAATTCTTTAAAATGTATAGAATCATAAAATATTTGGATATTTTTTATACATTTTGAAATTCTTAAAAAACTCCTTCGAAATTCCATGAAAATTCTTCGACATCTTTCACATTCTCTGAGAATCCGCAAAATCAACAAAAATAAATTAGAACCATTCAAATCATATAAACTTCTTAGAAATTCTTAGAAAGTCTAGAAAATTCTTTGAAATCCCATAAAAATGCAAAAATTTCTTGAAACCCCTTAAAGTCTTTGAAATAATATCTAACCTCTTCATTAATTTTCGTAAAATTCCTTGAAAATACATTAAAGACTCTCGAAATCCTTTCCAATAGTTTTAAATTCCCTAAAATATATTGAAATCATTTAAAATCCCTAGAAATCTTTCTCGTATTTTAAACTCTTAAAAAAAATTCAGAAAAAACGCTTTTATTGCCGGTCTGTAAGACTGTTAGCGAGCCGATTGATAAATCCCAGAGATCAAAGGTCAGGGGACACAGCCTGAAGGACAAAGGTCAAGGGTTAAACCAAAGAAGTTGAAGATCAAATCAAATATCGAAAATAAATGATCACAGCTCAAACGTCAGAAGTCAGGATGAGGGGTCATGGTGAGAATACGCCTTTCTGAGGTCGGAAGTAACAGGTGAAAGGTGTCGAAAAATCAGAAATTAGATGAAAATTACATATTTATCTTTTCAGACGTAGAACTCCTATGAAAAGCAAGAAACAGATCTTTTTGAGGAGATTTTTTTGCACTGGTAAATACCATTGTTTAGAAATTAAACACAAATCTTTCCTAGAAAAATCTGCTTGAGGGTCAAAGCTTGAGTGTGAGAAATTAAAGGTCGAATGTCACAAGTCAAAGGCCAAAGTTGGGAGAGAAAAAAACAGAGGTCTATAGTTGAGTAAGGTAAGTCATGTTTCAAGGTTCATTTGTTAAAGGTCAGGGGTTAAAGATCAGGAGCCAAGTGTCAGAGTACAAGTATGAGGGTCAGAAAACGAAAGTCAAAAGTCAAGCCCTAGGGGTAAAAGGTCACAGATGAAAGTTCATAGGTGAAAGGTTAGAAAAGGTTATGAAAGGGTCAGAAAACGAAAGTCAAAAGTCACGCTTTAGGGGTAAAAGGTCACAGATGAAAGTTCATAGGTGAAAAGTCAGAGGTGAAAGGTTATAGGTGAAAGGTCAGATGTGAAAGGTTATAGGTGAAAGGTCAGATGTGAAAGGTTATAGGTGAAAGATCATAGACTAAAGGTCATAGGTCAAAGGTCAAAGGTTAAAGGTCATCGGTCTGTCAAAATCGCAATCGGTTGGAAATTACCTATCAATCTTTAGCTACGTAGAGTCCCCATGAAAAAGAAGAAATACTTCTTG
This sequence comes from Andricus quercusramuli, assembly GCA_932178445.1. Lineage (NCBI taxonomy): Eukaryota > Metazoa > Arthropoda > Insecta > Hymenoptera > Cynipidae > Andricus > Andricus quercusramuli. Next base: position 36,007 of record CAKNXH010062268.1, read on the forward strand.
AGGAGATTTTCTCCAACTGCTAAAAGCTGCAGCTCTAATTACACTTTTCCTTAATCCTAGTATCTCTAAAGTAGGAGTTAAACGGTGACTTCCTGAGGATAAAGTTTCTTAACGCAGCCGAGAAAATCGAATCAGTATTGCGTTGGTGGAACCGTAAGAGTGAAAACCATTCGTCTGAAGTGCCCACTCTCTATAGATCTCCACTTTTCCGTTATTTCAACCTCGAATAACAGTTCGCTGGAACCTCAATACGACATAAATTGGAGAAGACATCACCCTGGAACGTTACGTCTCGTGGAAACTCGAAACGAATCGGGACGTTCGAAACGGACCGGTAAGTTATAACTTAGTAAGAAGTTTTCCCTTCATCTGCTAAGTAGATTTGGACTCGATTCAGCTCTCTTCTTGGTTTAGAGACGTTCGAATCCTCGGGGCGTACTTACGATCGCAAACGATCGTTTTCGATTCTAGGAGAAAAAAATTTCTTGGTTCGCCCAACCAATTAGACACTAAATTGTTATCTTGATTTTCCGCTCGAAAATAAAAGAAACTCAACTTTGTCAATTATTATTTGTGAAGGACAGATTCTCCCGGTTGTCAAGGATATTTTTGTCTTTTTGTGGATCGAAAATTAATTTTCTTCCTTTCTTAATGTCATTCCTTACATTGACCTGGTTTTGTCTTCCACTTCTGAAAAATTTACAACTTGCTAGGGCCAAAAGAAAACTTTAGAAGACGATGAATTTTCAACAAATTGTGACATTTTTAATTAAAAAAATATCAATTTGGAATCAATCAGTTGATTTTTGAAACAAAAATGGTAGAATTGAATTCTCAGTTGAAAACTAAAAAAAAAAATCAACAAAATAGTTGAATTTTTAGAGATGAAATTTCAACTGAAATGATAAATTTTGTACTGTAATAGTTGATTTTTCAGATGGAAAATTAATTTTTAACCAATGAGAAACCGAATAGTTGACTCTTGTACCAAAATAGTTGAGTGATCAAGAAAATAGTTGAATTTCCTACCAAAATAGTTAAACTTTTGATGCAGTAGTTGAATTATTGATCAAGAAGATTAATTTTTGTACCACAAAAGACGAATTTACAATAAAATACACAAATTCTCAACCAAAGACATGAATCTTTAACTCTAAGAGACAAATTTTTAACCACCAATGGAATACTCAAACTTTCAGTTTCAAAAAGAATTTTCTAGACAAAAAAAAATTATTACCAAAATAGATAAATTTTTTAGCAAAGAAATGCATTTACAACCAAATAGGTGCATTCTCAACAACAACAAAAAAGTTCAATCAAGGAGATTAATTTTCTTTGAAAAAAGACAGATTTACAACAGAATACATTTTTCACAAAACAGTTTAATTATTAACTAAAATATAAGGTTTTATAGAAAAATGGAATAATTAAACTTTCAGTTAGAAAAGAGTTTTAACCAACGAAAATGAATTCTTAACAAAATAGTTAAATTTTCACCAAAGTAGATTAAAAATCAACCAAACTGTTGCATTTTGAATAAAAAAATATTAAATTTCTAACAAAAGAAATGAATTTTCAAACCAAACAGAACAGTTTTTATCGAAAATATTACATTTTCGACCAAGAAAGATTCCTCTATCAAAGCAGAAAAGACTTACCCTACACTGTTAAATTTTCAAGCTGAAAATTTGGACTTTCTATGAAAAAGTTAAATTTTTCACCATCATCATTGAATTTCCAATCGGACAAAAACGCATTTTCATCTTAAAAAATTACTTTCTAACAAAATTGTTTAATTTTCCACAAAATAATTGAATATTCAAACAAATTATGGAATTTTTAAACACAATATATAAATTCTGAAGCAAACATATAATAATAAGCTTTTCAATAAAAAAAAGAATTAAATTTGAATGAAAAATAATTGGATTTTCAACCAGGGAGATTTAATTTCTTCCAAAGGAGATAGATTTTCAACTAAAATGATGAATCTTAAAAAAAATTGAATTGTAACAAAGAAGTTCAGCTTTCAACGAAGGCGTTACATTTTCAACCCAAAAAGATGAATTCAGTGAAAATTGAAGTAGTTGATATTTGAACCAAAAAAGATTTAAATTTTAAATAAAAAACCGCTCAATCCACGAAGAGAATTCAGGTTTAAAAAAAAAAGATAATTTTTAAACTACGCATGGAATAGATAAATTTTGAAATATGAATTTTCAACTAAAATTATGAATCTTCAATTAGAATAGTTAAATTTTAAGTAGAAAAAGCTCACACTTTTCTTGGAAAACGTAAAAATTAATAAAAAAGAAGGTTACTTTTTCGTTGATAAAATTCGTAATTTTCTTAAAAATCCGGTTGCTGGTTCGTGTATGATAGTTTCACTTTTTTTTACGCAACCTCTGCAAATTTGAAGGAATTCAAAGTTATTCAAATTTGAATTTGCCTGTATTTTCCGAAAAGAAGAAAAATCTGTTATAATTTAAAGTTCCCCTAATCCAGTTTTTTTATTGATTTTTTTTGTTCATTGCCATCATTGTACATCATTCAATGAAAAAATTTTCACTTTTTTTTAAGGCTAATACTTTTTTTTTTACATTTTTGTAAGAATTTGAAATACGGGGTGTCAATTAGAAAATAGAAAAAAGTAAAATTAAAAAGTTACTTATTATAGAACAATGTGAAACAAGTAAAAACAATATTATTCTTTTCTTCAAAAATGAGTTTAAACATTTCCATTAAATTATTTAAAAAAATGCTAATATACGATGGAATAATTTTATGTGTACTTAAACATAATACATGTATTTTCGGGACATTTAAACAATTAAAAAAATTGTTTTCCAATCAATATTATTTATTAATCAACAATACAATAATGAAATATTTCAATCAAACAGAATTTGAAAAAATATTTGGTGTATTTTTTAAAGCTACTTTTCAAATTGAAATTAACAAGAATTCAAAAATAAGCTTCGCGATGCAAGTTTTTTTGAAAATGTGCATAGTAGTTTTTTCAAATTTTCGCTCTTGTAATAAAAACCTTGTTCTTTTGTTGTTTTTTTGCATTGAAGGAAATTTTTCATTCATTATTATTGTTATTTCAAATTTAAACAATAATTTTTAAAAAAACATTGAAAATCCAGAAAAAATTGTTCATTGAAATATATAATAATTTATTTGTTTATTCGAATATTTCTTTTTTTTTAGGAATTTCACAGGGTAGAGATATTCATTATTAAGGATTTTTCAATTGTCCCTTTAATTATTTAGGATTTTTAATATTCGGGATTTTCATATTTCAGCAAATTTATAATTTCTGGAATTTTTCAATTCGAACATTTTATTTTTCAGGCTAGGGAGCGCGGGCTCGAATCGGAGTTTAGACGAATGGCGAAAAAAAGGAAACGTGACCAGTAGTGAGGGGGAAGACAAAAGAAAAAGAGAGGAAGGGGACGATGAGTTAGAAACAGATAAGGAAAGCAAGAAAGGCAGGAATAAACTCACTAAACGGAAAACACCAGATAGAGATAGGGGGGACGGAGGGATGTTTGAAAAATTAGAGGCTCTCATAAAAGGGTTTAGAGAGGAAACAAGGAAAAGTTTGGAAGATATGAATAGGCAGGGAAATGTTGTAAGGGGGGAAGTAAGAAAAGTAAGAAAAAAGTGGGAGGAGTGGGATAAACTCTGGAAAGAGGAGAAGGATAAGGTATGGCGTAAGCTAGAGAGCATAGAGAATAGACAGAAGGAGGATGACGAAAGGAGAAATATTGAGATAAAACAGCTGGAAGAACGGGTGAACAACTTAAAATTGAGGAATGAGCACATGGGGAAAGAAACAGAGGGTGCGGAAATAGACATAGGGAGTAATAAGAACGTGCAAAATGAGAATGAAAGATTGAAGAAGAGACTGTGTGACATTGAAAGGAGATTGGAAGGGGAAGAAAGGGCGAAGAGGAAAAATAACATAATTATTAAGGGATTGACAATGGAGAGTGAAACAGGGGAAGCGGAAATCATAAATCTTCTGAGAGATATTGGAGTGCAGGTAAGGGTAGAAGGAGTTAAGAGAATAGGAGGGACGAAGGAAGTAAAGGAAGGAATGTTTGTAGTAAAAGTAGGGAGTGAGGAGGAGAAAAAGAAAATTATGGAGAACAAAAAATTATTGAAAGGAAGAAGGGAAAGAATTGAAGAGGATCTGACATGGAGGGAGAGAAAAAGGAGATGGCAAATAGACCAGAGGGCATGGATAGAGAGGAAAAAGGGGCACATGGTATGGATAGGGAGAGACAGATTATGGATAAATGGGGAGGAATGGTTCTGGGACGAGGAATCAGAAGAAATAAGGAAGAAGGGAAAAAGAGTTGAGAAATGTAGAAAAAAGGAAGATACAAAAGAGGCTAGAGAGCAAACAGAGGGGTTTCCAAAAAGCAAGGCGGAAGAAAAGTGAGGAGGATAGGGGAGGGAAGGGAGGAGAAAAAAGTGAAAATAGCTTTCTGGAATGTGTCAGGCTTGAAGAACAAGAATGAAGGTTTCTGGCGGGAGTTAGAAAAGTGAGATGCGATTATGATGAGTGAAACCTGGGCGGATGAGAAGGATTGGAAGGGGATGAAAAGGTTGTTACCTAAAGGGTATGTGTGGACAATGCAAGAGGCAAGGAAGGAACACGTTAAAGGTACAGGAATGGGCGGCATGGTCTCAGGGGTGAGAAAAGAACTGGCAGTAAAAGGTAAAACAGAGCAGGACAGGGAAGAAAAGGAGGGAACAATGGTAAGAAGGATTATAATAGGGAAAGTCAAAATAGCGGTGGTTTGTGTATATAAAAGAAGAGGGGAAGAGGAAGGTTGGAGAGTAATAAGGAGGTGGATGGAGGAAAAGAAGGAAGAATTGGTTTTGATAGGAGGTGACTTAAATGCCTGGACTGGCGAGCAAGGGGGAGGGACTTGGGATGAAGAAAAGGAGGCATATATAAGGAGCTCCAAACATAGGGAAATAGACCGGGAGGGGAGGAGGTTACTAGACATAATAGGAGAAACCGGATGGTTTATATGTAATGGCAACATGAAAGGAGATGAGAAAGGAGAGATTACATTTATAGGTAAGGGAGAAACAATAATAGACTACATCCTGGCGGAAGAAAGAATGAGTAATATGATATGCAGTATGAATGTAGGGAATGAGATAGGGTCAGAACACTTCCCAGTAATAGCTACACTGAAAGGGGGCGTCCATAAGCGTGGAAGAGGGAGAAAGGAAAGAGGGGGGGAAAGGAACACGAAAATGGGAGTCTGGGGGGTAGATAAATTAAAAGTGTTTGAACAGAAGATGGAAAAGGAGAATGTTAAATATGAAAAGGAGGAGGGAGCAGACTCGTTAATTGAAAGGTTGAAAGGGTCGATTGAGAAGGTGAAGGATGAGATAGGTACAAAAGAAGGAAGAGAAGAGGGAAAGAGAGGCTGGTGGGACGAGGAATGCAGGGAGAGTAAGGAGAGAATGAAAGAGTCTGTAAGAAAATGGAGGAAAGGAGAAATAGAGAAGGCGGAGTACAACAGGAGAAAAAGAGAACATGAGAAGATGCTGGGAGGGAAAAAGCAAAGGGGAAAGGAGAAATACAAGGAAGAAGTAGAAAAAGCAATCAAAGAAGGTAGGGTCTGGGATGTGATAAACAGGGAAAGAGGAGGGAGGAAGGGCGTGAATGAAGAAATAGAAATGGATGAATGGACGGATTATTTTAAGGGTCTGCTAGGGGGAGAACAAAACAGGATCAAAGGGGAAAATAGAAAGACAGTCCAGGGAGAAATGGAGGAAGCGAACGAAATAACAAGAGAAGAAGTGAATGAGGCGATAGGTAGAATGAAAAGAAACAAGGCCACAGGGGAGGATGGTATGGAGAACGAAGCTATAAAGTATGGAGGAGAAGGGATTAGGGAAGTGATGTGGAGGATATGCAATAAGGTCTGGAAAGGAGAAGGGTGGCCGGAGGAGTGGATGACAGGGCTGGTAGTACCGCTTGTTAAGAAAGGGGAGGGTAAGAAGGTAGAAGAGTACAGAGGGATCACTCTCATGCAAGTGGGATATAAAATATACACAGAAATTCTAAGAAAAAGGTTAGAGAATCAGATAGAAGAGAAGCAAAGTATCCCACACAACCAGACGGGATTTAGAAAAGGGATGGGGACAATAGACAACATTTACGTACTCAACTACTTGGTTAACAGAAACTTAGGGAGAAAAAGAGGGAAATTGGTCGCTTTGTTTGTAGATTTCAAAGCAGCTTTTGACTCAGTGAATAGAAAAGTGCTATGGCAGGCAATGAAAGAGAGGGGAATAGAAGAAGGGTTGGTGGAGAGGATAAAGGAAATTTTTACTGAAACCAGGATTAGGGTGAAGATACGCGGGGAAAAAGGGGAGGTTTTCTGGACAGGAAGAGGTCTAAGGCAAGGGTGCCCGTTGAGTCCACTACTTTTTAATTTGCTGCTGGCAGACCTCGAGGAGAAGCTAAAGGAGAAAGGGAAAGGGGGGACGATACTGGGTAATAGCAAACTATACTCACTAGCATACGCGGACGACGTAGTTCTAATAGCAGACGATGAGAAGGGGATGAACCTAATGATAAGAATTTTCGAAGAGTACGTGGGAACAAAAGAACTGACGGTGAACGTAGGGAAGACCAAGGTGATGTGCTTCAGAAATAGAAAGACCAAAATAGGTTACGTTTGGAAGATGAACGGACAAACAGTGGAAAGTGTGGAAGAGTTCTGTTACCTAGGTTTTTGGTTTGAGTCAGGAGGGGGAAACGATTTGCAGGTGAGGAAAAGAATCGAAAGTGCGAGTAAAGTAATGGGCCAAGTATGGGGTATAGGAAAGAGAAGGTTCAAGGACGATTGGAGAATGAGGGTTTGGTTATTTGATGCGTTGGTTTGGGCGGTGTTGTGTTATGGAGTGGAGGTTTGGGGATGGAAGGAACATAGGAAAGTGGAAAGCATACATGAGAGATTTCTGAGATGGGTAATGGGAGTTAGTTGGAGTTGCCCAGGATACATGATAAGGGAAGAACTAGGAAGGGAAAAAATGGTAACTAGACAAATTAAGAGAGCCTGGAGGTTTGAAGAGAAGCTGAAAAGGGGAGAGGGGAGTAGAATAGCACAAGTATGCTTGGACGAAGTTCGGAACAAGGAGACGAGAGGCAATTGGGGAAATTCAAAATGGGAGGAAGAAAGGAAAAAAATGAGGAGTGTTTGTGATATACAGGAAGGGGTTCTGGATTGGCAGAACATTGAATTAGAGCTATTAGTAAGACAAGGAGAAGAGAGATGCAGAAAGATTATGGATTCGAAGTACAATAGATGGTATATGATGGTAAAAGGGGTGACGGAACCAGAATATTTGCAAAAGATGAAAAAGGAAGACAAATGGAATAGGGTGATACGGTTTAGAATGGGAGAAGGAGTTAGAGCTTGTAGATATTGGTTTGATGAAGAGGACAATCTGTGCAGAGTATGTGGGTACGAAGTGGAGTCATGGGCACATGTGTTAGAGAGGTGTACAGGAGAGGAAGATGGACAGTTGAGTGTGGATGAATGTGTCAGATGGATTTTGGATGGTAATGGACAGGGAGTGATGTGGATGAAAAAACTGGAAGAAATAAGAGAAAGCAAGAGAGCAGGGCAGAGCCAAACGGGTAATCCTGTGTAAAGGAAAGTAACTTGTGAAAATTTAAAATGGTTAAATCGGTGAAAATGCATTTGATGGTAAAAGAAAACGGAAGCCCGGGAAGATCGCTCATTGTCTGTAGTCTTAAGAGTAGTACTAATATGATTGTTATTATGTAAGGCGTTGGATTAGAAAATAAGTAGCGGTTAAGGTAGACTAAGGATGAAATGTAAATATATGTACATGGAGCGGAGGCCCTCGAACCCGTAAAAGGGAGAGTTCAAATATACATACATACATAGTGTCGGGAATTTTATTTTTTGTATTTTTCACTCTTCTCATTCGACAATACTATAAAATTTTGAAAATTGTATTGTTTGGTAGTTTTCCAATTCGGAAATTTTAAGTGTTCGGCAAGTTTATAATTTTTGGAATTATTATTTTCATTATACTGTTTTTCGGAAAAAGGAAATTTTCGAAATAGAAAATTACCGAAATGATAAAATTGCCGAAATATAAAAATCCCTAAATGGAATATTTCCAAAATGATGAAGATAGACGAAATATGAACATCCTGAATAATTAAATTTCCGAGACCTTAAAATATTACTATATTTGAAAATTCCTTAATAATAAAATTCCGGACAGAAAATTCCGAATTGTAAAATATCCGACAATGTGAAATTCCCGAAATTATAAAAGTTTCAAAATTATAAAATTCATGAGTTCAAACAATTAAAAGAAAAGTTTTCTAGTAAATATTATTTATTTATTAGGCATGCAATAATAAAATATTTCAACAGTAATTAAAAAGAAATAAAAAATTCGGGAATTTTATTCTTCCAAAATTTTCCAATTCGGGATTTTTATGTTCCGGTAATTTTCTACTTCGAATG
>CAKNXH010062270.1:0-13109 GCA_932178445.1 Andricus quercusramuli
GGGGGGGGGGGGATTGTAGAGTGTCCGCTTCTCTCACTCGGACCATCTGATAACCCAAGTAAAACCACTTCCGTTTTGCATTTAACGGATAAGTCTTTGAAATGTTAAATGATTGTATTGGTAGACAAAAGAAATCTGCTCAATTTTAAAAGACGCATTCTGAAAGTAACGTAATTTTACTGTTAATAGACTCTTTCTTAAAGTGTAAAACCTAAATTACTCGCGAAACCCACAAATGACGTTTCTCGCAGTAAGTATCGCCTTAATAGCATGGAACGTTCCGCGAGAACCTTCGGAACGTTTCAGGAACTTTCCTGGAACGGGTAAAATAATCGTCGCTTGGGAGCGTTCCACGAACCCTCCACTGGGAGCTGAGGGAAATCTTCCGTTATTGTTATTTTGAACAACAATTATCTTGTAAACTGTAAGAGATAGGTAAAAATGGATGTCATTTTTGAGTTTTGAGTACCGCATACCCTACTTCATAATATGATATCCATATTATAAGCTAACATCGAATTTGACCTATCACTAACGGTTTACGCGATAATTATTGGTAATAATAACAATAGCGATGATTTCTGTTTGGAGCGTTCTTGGAATGTTCCAAAGTGGCGGACATTTCACACATTGCGGGAACGTTCCGTTCTATATGGGGCGTATACACTACGGGTAAGTACATCTTTCTAGCCCAGTGAATGGGACATTTTATACAGGCCTGTCCAGAGAGGGTAAATTTCGTCGAAATAGCTCATTTGCCGGATGGGATTTTTCTACCAACACTGGCCTCTACTCATTTAACTTCATGAGAGCGACCACCACCCGAAGCATGAGCTCCGAAGCCGGAGCTGAGCAGAGGGAGTGGTGGTGAATTCAAACACGTGGCTTTTGAGTGAATTTCCCCTCTCTGAGCAGAACTACTTTTAAATATTCACTAGAGCCTCATACACGCGATCAATTTATTTACATGTAGTCACTTCATTTGGAAAGTAAGTTTAATAAAATACCATGAAATTAATTTTTACTTCAATAATTTTGATTTGTACATGGCTTCGCATGGATACCCTCTCACGATACAGAATAAATAATGGTGCAACAGTAAACATTTTCATGCAACTTTGGAAAAAAACCTATAAAATGTCAAGTAAATGATCTCGAATTGAGAAGAGTCCAGATGTCAACCTAGTAAAAAGAAAATAATTCGGGAGGATTGCGGTGAATTAACATATTTAAATTCGCCCGAATTCTGCTTTCTGATTCGTTGAAACGATTTGTGCCAGAGCGAATTGGATGCGTGTCAATTCGCCTTAATTCGTGGTCGAGGTCATTTCGAAAAAAAATTATAAAAATTGCATGCCTCGAGACTCGAACCAGCGATCTCCAGTGTATAAAGTCCAGAGGGCGACCACTGAGCTACGGGACTTATTAATATTTGTTTGCAACGGATCCTTTATGCCGAGTGCGTCGATTATAGCTTACGAATTCGATTGAATAGGTTAGCCTTTAACTGTATTCGCGCTGGCGAATTCTGAAATTATTCGTGCTGACGCATTCAAATGAATTAGACCCCCTAAAAATTTTTCGCTGAATTCGGGCGAATAGGATAGTTGAAGACTTTATTACTTTTCACGAATTTACACGAATTCATCACGATCTTTAATTCGAGATTGTCGCAAAGCAAGATTCACGAGGGCTGCTGGCGAATTCTTCTCAATTCGTCCCAATTAGTTTTTTTTTACTTGGAAGCCATTTCGAGCGCGCATAGCACTCAGATGGATGACCATCTGCGACGTATACGACCAAGTTGTGAAAATATTTTAAATAATTAATAAATCTTGGAAATTTAAAGAGCATAATGAAGTCATCGTAAAGATATTCCTAGTTAATTCTGTAAAAAATTCACCTCATTCGTTTAAAAAGTAGCCAAATTCTGATTTTTATTATAAAAAATGTTTACATAATTAATTATTCTTGTAAATTTACAAAACAATATAGAAAAGATTATCGGAAAGACAATCTGAGTTGAATCCGTAAAAAAATTGTGTCTATTCTTTAAAAAATACCCAGACTCTGAATATGTTTATGAAAAATATTTAAATAATGAATAATTATTGTGAATGTGCAAAGTAATGTGCAAAATTCTTATTTTAAATATATACTTTGTTGCTTCCTTAAAAAACCTTTTCCTTTGAAAATAGACAAACTCTGAATGCGTTTAGGAAAATTGTTCAAATGATTAATAATTATAATAAATTTGCAAAGTATCGAAGGAAATAGTCCTCGAAAATACACTCTTAGTTGCCTCGTATTTGCAGATAAAATTTTTCTAAATAATTAATAATAGTTGGGAATTTAAAAATTATCTCAAAAAAAGTTTATCGGAAATATATTCTTAGTTAATTCTATAAAAAATGTAGCCTATTCGTTGATAAATAACCCACCTCTGAATTTGTTTATGTAACTTGTTCAAATAATTAATAGTCATTTTAAATGGACAAGGGAACATAGAAAAGAGTCATCAAAAAGACTTTTCATAGCATAAAAAAAAAAAGTAATCAGAAAGATATTCTTTGTTAATTCTGTAAAAAAATTTAGTCTATTCGTTCAAAATAGCCAAAATCAGCATTTGTAAAGAAACATAGAAAAAGAGTCTTCGGAAAGACATACTAAGTTGACTCCGTAAACAAATTGTGCCTATTCCTTGAAAAATAGCTAAGCTCTGGATATGTTGACAAAAATTGTTTAAATAATTATTAATTATTGTAAATTTTCAAAATATCATACATAGGAAAGAGTTTTTTGAAAGACATTTTTTATTGATTCCGTGAACAAATTGAGCTATTCTTAAAAAAATAGCCAAACTCTTGATTTGTTCATCAAAATTGGTTAAATAACGATTCATTCTTTGAAATTTGCAGAGCATCATAGCAAAAAGTCACTGGAAAGATATTCTTACTTATTTCTATAACAAATGGAGCCCGTACGATGGAAAACAGCCAAACTCTCGAATTTTTGAACGAAATTGTTTAAATAATTGAAAATTCTAGTAAATTTACAAAGCAACATAGATAAAAGTCATCGTGAAGATATTCTTAGTTAAATTAATGAACAAACTGAGCCTATTCCTTGAAAAACAGCCAAACTCTGAATATGTTAATGAAAATGGTTGAAATAGTTAATAATTATTGCAAATGTGCAAAGTAATGTAGGAAATGAAAATACTTACTTTCTTGCTTCCGTAACCAAATTGAGCCTATTAGTTGAAGAATAGCTAAATTCTGAATTTTGTGTGAACATATTTAAATTGTCAATAATTATTGTAAATTTACAAAGCAACATAGACAAGATTCATCGGAAGGATATTCTTAGTTGACTTCGTGAACAAATTGTGCCTTTTCTTTGAAAAATAGCCAAACTCTGAATTATTTTATGAACATTGTTGAAATCATTAATAATAATTATTGAATATTTGCAAAGTATCGTAGAAAATAGTTATTGGAATTACATTCTTTCTTGATACCCTGAACTAATTTATCCTATTTGTTGAAAAAAGCCAAGCTCATAATTTCTTTATGAAAATTGTTTAAATAATTAATAATTCTTGGAAATTTGCAAAGCATCCTATAAAAAGGTCATTGGAATGATATTGTTAGTACATTCTGTGAAAAAACGTAGCCTATTCGATGAAAAATGACCTAAATGACTGCTCCTGGTCTCACCATTACCCAGATTAACCTGCATCACAGCAAAGGCGCCTCTGCAGTTTTGCAGAGGGGCATGGCTGTGAAGCATACAGGTATCTCGCTAATCCAAGAACCATGGTTAGTTCGAGATACCATGAGGGGATTAGGGGGGGCTGGTCTTTTTTGTTACAGGGACCCCAAGGCAGCCAAACCGAGGGCATGTATACTGACGAAGGGAGTTAGTGCTGTCCCGCTGCTTGAACTATGTTCGAGAGACCTGATGGTGATAGCCATGGATCTCAAAGGAATAGGGAGGCTAGTTCTAGGATCAGCTTATTTTCCTTATGACAGTGATACCAACCCACCAGTGGAGGTATGTACACTGGTGGAATATTGCAAGGTAAGAGGCATGCCTCTTCTGTTGGGGTGCGATGCTAATTCCCACCATACCTTGTGGGGTAGCACGGACGTCAACTCGAGAGGTAATGACCTATTGGAATATCTAATCACTACAGACTTGGATATTCTTAATACAGGGAACACCCCGACGTTCCGTAATTCGGTCAGGGAAGAAGTCATTGACATCACTCTCTGCACCAGTAATTTTAGGGATAGTATCAAGAAGTGGAGGGTTTCAGATGAACCCTCTCTCTCAGATCACTCACAGATAGAGTTCGTATTGGAATCCGTTGTACCCGATGGTCCTAAATGGGTCAGAAATCCAAGAAGAACGGACTGGGATCAGTTTTCCACGGAACTAAGATGTGCACTTTCAGAGGTCCCCAGGTCAATTCGAGACGTGGACACTCTTGAGATGGCAGCCAAAACTTTCACGGAAGCCATCAAAGTTACTTATGAAAGTAATTGTCGACCTACAAGAGTCCGAAAGGCTGGGGAGACATACTGGTGGAATGGGAAACTCGAAGAGCTTCGCAGGGTAACCAGAGAGAGGTTCAGACGTGCCAGTATTGGCAAAACGAAGGAACTATGGACGTCATTCACAACGATGAGAGATGAATATAGAGGTGCAATACGTAAGGCTAAGCAGGAGAGCTGGACCAACTTTTGCACAGACATCGAGAAGGGAGCTGAGGCGGCTAGACTGGACAGGCTGCTTTCTCGAAATCCGGACGCTATTCTCGGCACTCTGAAATTGCCCGGAGGGGGATACTCAGAGTCCGACGAGGATACCTTGGCCCATCTGATCAGGGCACATTTTCCAAGCTTTTCAAGGTCTGGAGAAGGGGGGACGGCAGCTCAGAGGCAGGCAAAGTCACCTGTGGCCCAATTGGGCCCCAAACGACGGCTTGCCAACGAGATTGTCACCCCTGCCAGGGTCAGGTGGGCCCTGAAATCCTTTAGTCCTTACAAGTCTCCTGGCCCGGATGGCATATATCCAGCCCTCTTACAGAGGGCTGGAGAGATCATCATAGGGTTGCTGGTGAGACTTGCTAGGGCTAGTTTGACGCTGGGATATGTCCCGACGGCCTGGAGGGGTACGAGGGTAGTCTTCATTCCGAAGGCAGGTAGGATCGGTTATATTTCACCCAAGGATTTCCGGCCCATCAGCCTAACTTCTTTCCTATTAAAAACAGTGGAAAGACTTGTGGATAGACATATCCGTGATAAGGTCTTGTCAAACAGACCGCTCCACAAGGAGCAACACGCCTATAGGGCTGGTCACTCGACGGAGACAGCCCTAATCGGAGCAGTGAACCTAATTGAAGGCCAACTGAAGGAGAAAGGCCTTGCGATTGGAACCTTTATGGACATCGAAGGGGCCTTCAATAATACCTCTGGAGAGGTGATCAGGGCGGCCATGATTACACATGGTGTGCCTACTGCAGTCGTGGAATGGACGTGCCACATGTTGGCTAACAGGAATCTAACCACGACTAAGGGTGATGTCACTCTAAGTGGAACCATTGACTCGGGATGTCCGCAGGGGGGAGTTTTATCGCCCTTGCTGTGGTGTCTGGTAGTGGATGAATTGCTTCATCAACTCTCGAGTCAGGGCCTTCACGTCATAGGCTATGCGGACGATATATTGGTTATCGTGCGCGGTCAGCATCTGGATGTGCTCTTCGGAGTAATGCAGCAAGCACTGATGATAGTAGACTCATGGTGCAAGAAAACTGGATTATCGGTTAATCCGAGTAAGACAGATGCGGTTGTTTTCACCAGACGGTACAAGTGGGGAACTACGAGTACTTTGAAACTTGGAGGACAACAACTGGAAATCAAGGAACAAGCTAAATATCTAGGAGTAATTCTGGATAAGAAGCTGTCATGGAATGAGCACCTGGAAAACAAGTGCAAGAAGCTAGTAGCGACCCTATGGCTCTGTAGGAGAGCCATGGGGAAAAGCTGGGGCTTGAAACCGGAGACACTTATGTGGATTTATACAGCGATCTTGCGACCCAGGTTAACCTATGCGGCGGTAGTCTGGTGGAGCAGGGTCGAGCTGTCCACGGTGAAGTCTCGATTGGAAAGGATCAGGGGACTGATTTTGAGAGGCGTCACTGGAGCCTCGAAGTCGACACCCACGGTGGCACTGGGGGCACTAATAGGCTTAGAACCCCTCCATCTTACCATTAAGGCCGTGGCTGCGAAGGCGGCCTGGAGGCTAAATTTGGGGAATGACAGGAGGATCTTGACATCAGTGAAGATCCCAGTCGACATCGCGAGAAGGCCGACCCTGAACATGCCCAGGGACAAGATGGTTACTCGCCACCTCTTCGACAAGAAGTATCGAGTTAGCCTATCCACGAAGGAGGAATGGGTTAACGGCGACGCTTACCTGCCCTGTGATGGAGACAACTGGTTTACAGATGGCTCCAGGAACGAGGAGAATGCAGGAGCCGGCGTATATCGTAGAAGGAATGGAATGGGCTTCACAATTGAGATGGGGTCCTACGCCACAGTTCTACAATCTGAGATTATGGCCATACTCCAGTGTGCCTACAAGGCAAGGGAGTACGGCGATAAAAGGAACATCCGTATCTGCTCAGACAGCAGGGCTGCTATATTGGCCTTGAACGGAACAACGACTACGTCGCTATTAGTATGGGAATGCTTTGAAGCACTAAATACGTTAGCGACCGAAAACCGAGTCACCCTGCTTTGGATCCCTGGACACAGCGGCATCAAGGGCAATGAGATATCGGATAGGCTAGCCAAGCTAGCAGCAGGAAGAAATTTTACTGGACCCGAGCCAGTGGTAGGTATTTCCAGCAGGTTAGTCACTGAAGTAATTAACAGTTGGCTGACTGAGGAACATCAGAGTGAGTGGGATTTGGTTCCTGGTTGCAGACAGGCCAAAACACTCTTGGGCTTAAAGCTTAACTCCAACCGAGCTAGGGAAATACTCAAGCTCGGGAGGAATGAAATCAAAGTCCTAACAGAACTATTCATAGGACATGGGAAGTTAGGATATCACAGACATAAGATAGGGCTTGCAGAAAGTCCCCTCTGTCGTCTGTGCGGAAAGGATAGTGAGACATCCACTCACATCCTTTGCTACTGCCCTGCGGTTGCGGGGAAACGTCTAACACTCACAGGTAATTATTTTATCAGTGAGTTGCAGATATCAACCAATAGCGTGGCTGCGGTCCTCTCCCTATGGAGAGGGCTATGGGGTCATGCTTAGGCTCACAAGGGGACGCAACGGGATTACCCAAGCGTCAGGGGCTGCTAAGGCCCTAACCCAATCTAATAATAATAATAATAATAATTGTTATATTTTTGCAATGTATCGCAGTTAAGAGTTATTAGAAATACATTCTTTCTTAATACCCTAAACTAATTGATCCTATTCGTTGAAAAAAGACCAAGATCTTAATGTGTTTAGGAAAATTATCTAAAGAATCAATAATTCTTGGAAATTTGCAAAGCATCATAAAAAAGTAATCGGGAAGATATTCTTAGTTAATTCTGTAAAAATTTTTAGCCTTTTTGTTGAAAAATACCAAAAACTATATCTGTGAAAAAATTGACAAACTCTGAATTTGTTAATGAAAATTGTTTAAATAATTGAGCATTCTTGAGAATGTACCAAGCATAGAAAAAGTCACCGGAAAGATATTCTTATTCGACTCCATTTTCTTGAAAGATAAATGAGCCAAGGATAAACACATTTTTTAAATTTTCTAAACTTCTTCAAATTTCAAAAATAATTCAAATTTCAATGTTTTCTAATAAAAATAGCGCACAGATGAATTCATATTTTCAATTGTTGAAGATTGCAATAATAGTTACAATTAGAAGGACGTTATATTCTTTCAAAATTTAACTGAAAGTTAAATAAAATACAATTATAAACGTTCATAATTTTTCATTGTTAGTTAAAATTAGAAGGATGTGATTGTCTTTGAAAATGTAAATGAAAGTAGAATAAAACAAATTTCTAAATTTTCATAATTTGTATTCTTTATTATTCTAATAAAAATAATAAGTTTCGAAAAAAGTGAGAATATATCATTTCAAAAAGAAACATTGAGAAATAAGCCAAAATATTGATTAAAATTGTAATTTTTTCTTTAAAAATAATGAGCCCAGGATGAAATCATATTTTAAATTGCTTGAGATTTCAAAAATAGTTTGAACTTGAAAGAAGTCATAATCGTCGAAAATCTAATTAAAATAAAAATAAAATTAATTTCTAAATATTCATAAATTTGAGGCTATATAATTTAAAAAAAAACTATCAAGAAATGAGCCAAAATATGAATTAAAAATCGTAAATTTTTCTCTACAAATAATTAGCCCAAGATAACTTCATATTTCCAATTGCTTAATATTTCCAAAATAGTTTAAATTTGAAAGAAGTCATAGACGTCGAAAATGTGATAAAACAAAAATAATATTGCTTTCTAAATATTGATATTTTCCCATTATTTATAATTTGAAAGCTTTTTAAGCTTTATAAAATATATTTATCGCTCACGCGCTGGGTTTACTTGAGAGGAGAAATCAAGAGTCGCTCTTTTACAATTTTAAAAGTACACAAAATATTGATTTATTTATCCTATATAGTTTTACAAAGGTAGAAAATAGCCTAAGCTAATCTAAACTCAAAAATAATCGCACTAGTCTAACCTAGCTATTTGGTGTCAAAATCACACAGTAAAAATGTATTCGATCCCGTAGGATAAATTGAACAAAGTTCAAGTGGTATCGTCGCTCGACGTACTTTTAACTAAAAAGTATAAAGTAAAAATGTATAGGTCCGTAGACAAAATCGCTCACAAAGAGGATAGAATTTTCAATATATTCGCAAATATAAAACAGTATAAGTCCGTGGACTGATCTCTCGCTCGAGGGTAAATTTTCAAAGTGTCGCACTGACAAAAATATATAAGTCCGTAGACTGAGTTTCTCACGTAGACATTTTTATGCATTTATTTGTGGAAAATATTCCAAGTCCGCAGACTGACTTCTATTTGAGAAGTATTTTGTATTTTATATTTCCCGTAGGAATTCGGAACGCTCGGTTCTAAGTAGTCTCCGTGCCGTAGAGAAGCAAAATATCTCGTTTTGGGCTAAGTGGAGTACGCTCAACACTTGCACGCTTTTCGAATATATATTCGTATTTTCCCGTAGGAATTTAGGAACGCTCGGTTCAAAAGAGTACTCTCCGTAGAGAAGTAAAATATTTGGCTAAGTGGAGCACGCTCGACACTTGCTCGCGTTTGGATTGAGCCTCTAATAGACTTCGCAGAGGAGCTACCTCGAGGACTCGAACGCTGTTCGATTGAGAGTAATTTACATAGGGCTTGGCAGTACAACTCCCTAGCCCGTCCGCCTCTTTTACTCTCAATATTCAGAGAAGAGATTTCCAAGTCAAAATAAGGACTTGGCAAAATCTAGTCTCCTAGAACAGGAACCAGCTCTTCGGTGAAGCTGCGGAAGGTCGCGCCCTGAATCTCGAGATTCGAGTGAGAGAACCTTTTGTGTTTACTAAGCCAAAGGATTGACTTAGGAAACTAGAGTCAACTGACACTCGGTTTCGAGGATGCAATCCTCTAGCCTGTATCGTCGGAGACTCTAGATCTCTCTCGCTCGCCCGCGAGCTCCCCAATACCGATTTGGGGCACAGCATCCCATTTTATCTATTCGCGCCACCCTGGCCGCGTTCAAAATTGCGTGGGTGGGATTTTACGCGACTGCGCGTTACTCTTACGCCTGGATGCTGGGCCTCCATCTCGGGCCTGTCACTAGGGTTTGCTAGTTGCAAGGGGTGGTACATGGGCTACCTTACAAATTATAATAAAAAAACTTCTAGTTGAAAATGTAAACTTTTTTTAATTTGATTGAAAGCTATCTAAATTTTAAAAAAATTGAAAAAAGAGCACCGGGTGAATTCATTATATTGTTTTAAGATTAAATCACAGTACGAAACACGGAGAAATATATCGCAGGGGGAAAATTATTTCAGAAAATCTTGAAAAAGCACAATATCATTCTGTTTAAGAGATTACTAAAGTACTGGAAGTAATTAATGAAAATAAAAAAGACTGAAATTGATGAAAGGAAATGTTTTTACCATTATTAAAATTTGTACTGGTTTTTTAATCCTGGAATGGAAGCTTCTAATGTGTCCCTAAGGGTTTACATTGTTCTTGTATCTCTTCCCTATTCCTTCACACACCCCCCACACACTTACTTGGTGGTGGAAGGGGGACCTACAGTTTAAGGTGGTTCCGAACCACCAAGAGCAACAGCCTTAAGTACTTAGAGAACCTTTTTCTCTAGAGGTACCGGTCCCACGACTCTCCGGAGATGAACAAACTCCCTTGCTAGGCAAGTGTTCACCGCATGGGCCACCGAGACTCTTCCAGAGTGCGAGGCGGGAATCGAACCCGCAAGCCGACGGAGTGGGTTCAAAGCCTATGCCTTAACCCCCACGACCATCGTCCCACTTCTGGTTTTTTAATTCTTATTCGATATATTGTGCACACATTTTCTTATAAAAATGAATTTGCTTAAAATGTTCAAATGGTATTGATTTTAATATTATAGTTCAGATAGAAAAGTTGAGCTTATTATTAAAAAGGATACAGCCGCATGTATGCTTTTATGTGAGCTAAAAAATAGCCAAACTATGAGTTTCTTTATGAAAATAGTTCAAATAATTAATAATTATAAGATTGAACGAACTTACCTGTAAGTGAAGTTCTATCTTAATTGTACGAAGCGCCTCTTCCGAATAGATCAGAATGTAGTACCTTCTATTCTCTGCCGAATTACCACAACTTCAAAGTTAAAAATTTGAAATTCACGCTCCTATGAGCGCCACCTAACTGTTCAAGCATACTCTCTTACTTGATTTCATCAGTTTTTTTAAAGTCATACCGTAACAAAAAAATTGTTGGGGTCCTAACTATAAGAGTTAGGAATAGGGAATATAATTATTTGGGAGGGAACTGATCTATTCGGAAGAGGCGCTTCGTACAATTAAGAATGAACTTCACTTACAGGTAAGTTCGTTTAATCTTATAATTGTACTTTGCGCCTCTTCCTCAAGATCAGAATGTAGCTATTTAAAGTTTGTTACGGTTGTCTTTATTGATTTATGTTTTTATTTCTTGTAAATAAACATGTATTACAGGTTCTATATATTTTTATATAACTCTTAATGTTAATCCTTATTTAGGATTGTCAACGCGAATGCAGTCTTATTAGATACAATGTCACGCTTATAGAATTTGGCGAAAGTTTCTGATTTATCAGTTCACCCGGCAGTTTTTCTAATAAGATCAATGTTTATACCCAATCTGTTGGCCGCTGAGGTGGACGCGTGACGTGTACTGTACGCACTGAAAGTATTGATATCAATTCCACTAATAAGTAATACACTCTCAATCCATCTACTTAACGACTGTGTTGTTACAGCTTTATGTGGTTTTTTAAACGATATAAGTAATTTATTTTCCAAATTTCTTAACTGTTTTGTTCTATCTAAATAATCATTCAATGCAGTAGCTGGACATACATTTATATCTTTTTTATAGAACGGAATCATAAGCGTAGGCTGCACTCTATTCACAGCAGAAGTTTTGATTCTATCCGGAATTTTAATTTCCATACTGTCGTTTACTTTGCGGATGTTTCTGATATCAATTAAAGACAAAGTTTGTATTCTATGACCCGTTATAAGTGCTATCAAGGTCAATAATTTGAATATCAACTTCTCTAAGGAAAGTAAATTACTTGCACCCCAATTAACCACTGCATTTAAAACAATTGCCGGATCCCATGTGGAATCATATTTTGCACCAAGTGGCCTAAGTTTTACAATTCCTTTAAAGAAACGTTTAATTTGCGGATTTTCTCCTACTTCAGGACCATGGACTAATCCGATCGCGGAACGATAACTATTTAAGGCATCAAGGTCATTTTGCGCTTTCGGACCATCTGTATCTCGCCAAACTGCATGATGTGTTTCTGTGGGAGGAATAATATGCATGTGCCCCAACCTGTCATAGTCAGACATGAAAGGGCGCATAATCCTCATCAGCAAGGTGTCCTTCTCCAATCGTGGACATGCGGAAATGAACCTCTTTTGAGCTCCTTGCAGAGATTCTCCTGAGGTGTGAATACAGGATTGTAGAAGACGTAAACAGCTTGGGTAGTGTCGAACTGATACTCAGTGAAATATAGATCCCTGGCAATGGCATCTTTTCTTACGAGCACGAATGATGGGATCTGCGTATCTAGAAATAAGCTCCAGAACTGAATCTGGCTGCGGAGCAATCCAGGAATGATTCTTTGTCGCTCAGCCAAAAAAACACATTTCTTTTGATATTGGTAATCGAAATTATCAGGGATAATTGACTCTTCAGAAGTTCCATAGCTCTCATATCGATAATTATTCAGTAGGTTGCTGATCTATAACAAGTTTGATTACAAGACATAATCCTAAAGTTCCCATTTTGTGATATGAACGAGGAAGACGAAATATATTAAAAAGTCAAGAAACAGAAGAACTTGGAATGTGCAACCTTCAGATCTTGGATACCGTTATTGCTAAGATTCGGGAAAACAGCCTAGAGTTTCAGCAAATTCAAGGGGTGAAAGGTTACGCTACAGATAAGTTTCATAAAACGAAATTTGCGAGAAACTCCGTAAGAAGCTGATGTCAATGAGTATGAATTGCCGCTCGGACGAATGTTGGTTCAGTCGCAACTGCTTAACATCATAGTCATGCCCTATACGGCGCACTCACATAGCACCTCAACGCGTCCAGTCAGGTACATGCTATACATAGCATTTGGCCGCGTCCGGCCAGATGCATGCCAGTCAAAGTCACAGTCCTGGCCTTGGTTGGCGCTCTCACATGCCATCCGGCTGTGTTAAGCCGGATGCATGCTTCTACATTGTCACAGTCATGGCCTTGGTTGGCGCTCTCACATGGCATCCGGCTGT
>CAKNXH010062270.1:13119-50590 GCA_932178445.1 Andricus quercusramuli
GCTTCTACATCGTCACAGTCATGGCCTTGGTTGGCGCTCTCACATAGAATCCGGCTGTGTCAAGTCGGATGCATGCTTCTTAATCGTCACATGTCACATGTCATGTCATGTCATGGCTCGAAGGACCAAAAAATGTTAGTTATTTAATGACGGACTGGCGTGGGGTAGCGAAAGGATCACATCGAATCGCGTCCCAGTCGACGAACAAGACCCCAGAACATGTATCACCATGATTATGAAAACACCTCCAAATACCTGTTGTCGAACTCAATCCAAAAACTAAGAGTCCTTAAGGAAAGTTTCACTGGAAGCCGGATCCCAGAAGGCACTCCTTTTGAACCCAAAAAAGGTTTTGGGTTTTTGTAGAAAATTGGAACAGATGTAGCCTCCGGAAGCTACGACCACGATCGTTCAGCGAACGATCGATCCCGACGCAACCGGAGGTGATACGTCGTCCGACTCGTCACTCCCCACAACACCAGAAGTTGATCGAGTCGGGGAATCACTACACAAGCACTCAATGCACAGAAGGTGACGTTAACTTTAATTTAAGGACTTAACCGCCCGAACCGTCCATAAGCAAGACTGGACCTTGAACCGTTGAACCACCCGACTACTGGCCACACTCGCCTACACCTAGGTGAATCCTGAAAAGCCAGAAAGAAGGGGTACAAGTCTCAACAGGGGAGCTTCACACCACCACCCGACTCCCCACTCCCACCAAAGGGAAAGAGCCTGAAACTCAAAGAACAGAGAGAGACCCTCAAGGAGAAAGAGCACTGGGCGAAAAACATTTTACTAACAATGAAACCTTGAAGGTCGCTCAAACAAGAATAACAACATCAAATAAATTATTAGCAGTAATAAACAATTTTTTCAATCATTCTTAGCGACTGGAAATTATTTACAGATAGTTTCAGCACAGATATGAAACCTTTGTTGATGAATCTGAAAATTACTCCTAAGAATCTGAGAATTACGGTACTTCTGAAAAGTTAAATAGAAACGTAAATTTGGTTTTTAAATCAAAAATTAACCAAATTTATTATAAAAGAATCCAAACGCACAAATTATCCGAAAAGTCAAAAGCTTTAATTAAAAAATAAACGGTGCTCAAAATTTGGCAATTTTCAAACTTTTTGAAATGTATATGAAGTATGGCTAAAACGTTAAATCGAAAATGATTTTTTTTCAAAATACGAATTAAATATTGAAAATGTGAATGAAAAGCCTTCTTTTTAAAAAATGCGTCAAAGGAATCGTATATATACTGAAGTATACATACATATACTTCCACTAAGCTTCTCATAAAAACAAACATCTCGAGTTCAAATAAACGAGGCGCCTTATGGTAGAATATGATCAGACAGTAGAACTGGGAAATGAAAATTAATTGAACACAGAAACTCGTACCGACTTTCAAATATAGGATTCAATCGTAAATTTTTTCTATGAGAATTATACAAGTGCATACAATACCAAGAGCTATTTCTCTATACCCACACTACATAACTCTTTATAAGCCTTTTTATACGCACAGTGCACTACTATATTCACGTCTTTTTTAGCGAGTCTTTTTTCCACAATGTGTCTTAAGAATTGTACGTACGTCGACGTACGTTAATATCAATGCATATATGTGCGTTGTTGCCTATTGCTGCCAATTGTCGCGCGTGTTTCATTGTTTCACATTCCAGTGTTCCGGTAAACATTGAACTGCATTGAGCCATCGGAAAACTAGAATGTGTACCAATGATACACGTGCCAACCGATCGCGTGCGACCTGCCGTGCTGATACGGTCCGTGGCAGCACTTACTCAAGTGCGTTTCGAACTAGTGTAAGTAGCGACATACTTGTGTACGTCAACGCTCGAACCGCAGCAGCATGACAGGTTCCACGCGATTGGTTGGCGTTATGTTTTCGTGCGCAGGCTGCACGTCCGTGAGACGTCTCCAGCGCACTGCAACGGATTTTCTTGTGCGAACACCTTTAGGACAAATTGTCGAACCAGCCATATACGCACAGTGCACTACGATTTATACACCTTATTTTACACACAGTTCACAACTCTTTATACATCTGCTTATATGCTCGGCTCACAACTCCTTATAATATTCTGTACGCACCGCGTTCAACTCCTCAACCGAAAGTTAATACTAGAACCGCACACTTATTTTAAACTTCCAAGAACCGTCCGTGTGGGTCCCTTAGACCCGTGCATATTCGCGCGTTGATTGATACGCCTTTATTTGTCCAAATTATACTTTAAAAATATTTTTAATAGATTTCTAGAATAGAGCTAAGTATCATTGGATCGCTTTGAATAAACCTTAAATATTGAAAAAACTTAATTAATAAAAAAAAACTGAATGAGGTGTTTATAAATTGTGTTTTACAACAAGGATTGCCATGTTTTCATTTCTTATTCAATTCGAAAAATTGAAGCTAGGTTTTGAAGAGGACATATAACTTCTTGAAGCCTTGCATATCGACGATGAACTACATATCGATGAAAACTGAACTCTGTTGCTGAAATCATCTCTCTTTTATACCTTTTCCACCCACCACCACTGACATTACCTCCCAACGCTATCATCCTAAATCAACATTTTTACTCTACCACAATAGGACTGGTACTGAATAATACGAGCATGTATAATTAGACAGTGGTTTGCAGTTTCAGCAGGGAAATTGTTTCCAATTCAAATACCAAACGAACGTCCACGGAGGCCTGTTAGAGAAACTTATTTTGTTTTTAGCAATCAATGACACTGAGAGAAGCGTATTCTTTGAAATCACTTTTCTTCAACATTGGCTCAGGCTCTTTACTTCAGTAGGTTGCCTCAAAGTTTGCATACATCTCATACAGTAGCGCAAGCTGATTACTATTATTATATTATTATTATAATATCCAGATTCAAATTACCGTATAGATAGTACTGTAAATTAAGGAAGACCTTTACATTAGTTATATTGCAAAGATCGAAGCGATTAGCATATCTGGGAAGCCTATCCTTTCTACCTGTTTGGAAATCCAATACAATGTAACGTGGTTTCTCCAACTGAGTTGACGTTATAACAGTCCATATATGTACTCAGGTGATCGGGAGGAAGGGGTATTAATACAATTCCCATGAGCGAAAACTCACGGTTGTGAAAAAATCTTTTTCAATCAATTTCAGCAACTGTATCTTTTGCTGATTTGAAACCATCACATATTGCATCATCCAATCCACTTTATGAGTTATGATCTTAAATTGCTCTTCTTTTCCTGGCTGTTGTCGTGCCTGAACAATGGCATGAAAGTCACTGCGTGATCTTGTCAGGACAAGTTCATGCTTTGCGTTTACAATGATCTTTCGAAAGTTTTCAGCAAATCCTATGATCATACTGAGTGCGATAGTGACATTAAAGTGCCCCTCAACATTGGTGAAACGTTTTGTTCCTTTCGGGATCTTAAGCCATCCTGCATTCTCAATCAAATAAATTTGTCCAGGGGTAAGTGAAACGTAGTTTTTTTGGTGCTACTGAGACCAATATTCTTGCAACGATCAATCTCAGTACCATTGAGTTCATAGCGAAATTCATCAAGCAGGTAGCAGATGGCATTGCTCACTAGTGTTGTACCACCCAGCTGAAAATTCCTGTACAGGAACGTCGGAGGATCTTGCACATGTTCCTGTACACGGAACTGCACACGAACCTGTACAGGTAATCTTGACGGTTCCTGTGCAGGAATTTGGCGAAGGAAACTGTACATGATCCTGCAAAGGAACCTGTTCACAAGCTAACCTTTGAATGGTCCTGTACAGGTTCCTTCACATAGTCAATTCAGGTGTGGGTTCATGTACAGGAACACGCTCAGGATCCTGTACATGAACCTGCATAGGAACTAATCCGCGAGGGTTCGCTGGTGGCTTGGCTCTCTCGATAGTGAGTTGGTTCTTCAAGGGAATAAAAGGAAGGCAAGTTTATAGATGTAAGCGACATCAGTTTTTAAATGGCTTTCTGTAAAGGACCCTATACGTGTTTTCCGTACCGGATCCTTCCAAAGGTTCCTTTGACGGCTATCTGTGAAGGATCCTATACAAGTTTCTGTACAGGCACCTGTAAAGGATATTTCGAAGGTTCCCTTGTCGGTGCAAGTTCCTTTGCAGGAGCATGTACAGTTTCTTTCGCCGAATTCCTGCACAGGAACCGTCAAGATTACCTGCACAGGTTCGTGTGCAGGTCCGTGGACAGGAACATGTACAGGATCCTCCAAGGTTCCTGTACAGGAATTTTCAGCTGGGCAGTAACAGCAGTAACTCTATCAGGACTTGTTAGCCTTCCATACACATGCAGTGAACTCTTGCTGGATAGTATACACAAATTTGATGCTGGACAGCAATTCGAATTTTATCACTATTGTTGAATGATAATGTGGTATAAGGCTGATGTGCGTGAATCTCATAATGAGCTATGGACTCATCAAAGCACACTGGTGCTTAAGGGGTTAGGCCACCCTAGAGGCCGAAAAAATAGGCTTTTTTGGGAATTTTTTTCAGAAATATTACGAAATAAATCGAGATTACAGAAATGGGACTTCATTATACATATCATTAACTGCATACAATATTTTTTTAAGGCAATTCATTTCAAAATGGCGGCGGTACAGCGTTTTTGCGACGACGTCTTTTTTTTCTATGATCCACGGCCGGAATAACAGCTCCTCTAATTTAATGTATTATGATGAGGGCCTGAATTTTTCCGATTATATATAGTATAAGCTAGAGAAGTACGTAGGAGTTTTTCGATATATTGATTTTTGACAAAATGGCGCACTTCTAAAGTGGAAAGTGAGAAATTTGCCTAAAAAATCGCCAGTATAAAATCCTACGTACTTCTATAGACAATGTATTTTCGAAGATATATTCCAAATTTCAAGTCAATCGGTTGAAAATTGTCTGAGTTATGTTTCCGGTCAACTACAAAAATGTATTTACTAGTAATCTGTATTATCTTCAGAGATGGTAGCTATCTAAAATATAACTATATAAAATATAACTATATAAAAAAAACTATATAAAATATAACAAATAACTAAAAATGTAGTTTTGAGATAAAGTGGAGCTGGTATGCGCGAGTTGACCGAAAATGGAACGTTTTTCGACTAGACCATGAGTGGGTTGGATCATGCCTAACTGTCTGAAACAGCCGTTCCACAATTCTAAACTCGCCAGACTAGTCAGGAAATAAATATTTACAATAACATCTGCTAACGTTGTTAGCTAGCGCTAACAAAAGGGACTCGCTGCGGACCAGACGGCCTTGTACTAAAACTCGAAAACGGAGTACTTAAAGATTTTTCTCGGCCATAATGTTTTGGGACATCATTTTTGAGGCCTTAAGGGACCCTTTAAAACAAAGAAAAAAAATCGATTTTTCGAAAATTCTAGGGTGGCCTAACCGCTTAAATGTTTAGTATTTCTTTCATTTTTGTTGCAACAAAAGAAGATGATAAATATCTTGAATGGACGCTTCAGTTTCTTTTTCCACGAGGTTCTTCAGACCAAGCTGTGCCAGAAAAAGCACGTTCTGAGATGTTAGTGCCGTTAGAACTGGTTTGCATTCGACATTTCGACGCTTTTATATAGACTCTTTAGCGATTATATACGATACCCATTATGTTAATGATTTGCCGTGCGATCTTATTGTTATAAAGTCTCCTCGGAAATTCACCAAGTCACCGTCCTGATCAACTATGCGGAGCTGAATTTTATGCATTGTCTTCATGGTGATGGGAAAGTAAATGACGTGTGACGTGACTCCAAAGATCTTATATCCTGGTGGTATGACAGGAAAAAATTCATGAATCGTGTGCACTTGTCGATTATTTATGTAAGCTTCCGTAGTAATATTGCACTCAAATCGTAGAGCATTCGCTTTGAGAATAGCCAGAGGTATATTAGAGGTATGAGTCTTATTGGCTTCAAGTATACGAGGTGTGAATCCCAACAATCGTCCAAAAGAATCGTGAGGTTGAAAATTCACTTTGCGATCACACTTTATCTCGTTACGCAATGTATTATTATTTGGCTTAATGTTTATTCTAATACCATCAGCTGCTAGTGTCTTCTGAGTATAACTCTCAATGTCTTCAATCTCATAGCTACCAGTAGGTATGGTCACTACTCGATCACGTACATAGATTTTATTCTTTCCAGTGTCAACGTTAGGAATCGCATTATATGTGAGCAATCCAATAAGTCGAAGGGCGTAGTTCTCATGAGGAGAGATTGTTTTGGTGAAAAATGCGTCTAGCACAAGAGTTTCCTGTAATCGTGAGAGTAAATGATTAATGCATGATGGTATTCTTATCTGTACTGACTCTAGTCAATTCATCACACGCTCTTATATAAACAGTATTTATGTATTATATGCAGTTGTCCAGATAAAAATTTTAAGCACAAATATCCACATTCAATACTCTAATAGTCGTGATATCTGCCATGATTGTACTTTATCACGCTACCAACACTTAGGTAATCTACGAGATCCGATGGCGGGGGAAGATTACCGAAACTGTCAAAGTATACGACATTATCACCGATACCATAAGCACCCCACGAGAATGCGAAATCCTTAGAGCTTTAGCATACTTGAACAGATCGGTATCAGTGAGTGGATTAAGAGATAGCTTCACTGCAAATTTTTTGGCACCGGTCCTAGCCGAAGTTCCTGTCCTTTTCAGTAAGGTTTCATATGAAGACGTAATCCTTTTCAATGAAGTTTTAGGTTTAAATATTTTCATAGTGCAATAGCCTCAATTGCTTTGTTATGACGTTGAGCTTCTGCCAGTTGTTGTTTGGCTGCGCTAGCATCGTCTACCGCTTTAGCCACACCTGCTGCTCCACCAGTATGAGCTCTAAGTGTACTAAGTCCAGAAAAAATTGGAATCAGTGGCAAAACACCACCAACTTTCGAAGGTATTGGCAGGACACGTGGATTTTGCACTTGATTTTTATCGCCTACGCTTTTGACAGCTTCCCGTGCACCTTTGATTGCAGACTTTATGGCTACTTTTTCATCACTACTTCGTTTCGTTGCTTTCTTAGCTGCATTCGCAACATTTCTAATTGCTATTCGTTCATTTTGTATAGCTGGTTTCTTCTTAAACTGGGTGCACTCTTTGAATTGGTTTTCTCTTTCTTTGAAATAGGTTTCTTCTCTCAATGAATCCCCTACCGAGTTTCGGTTTGGCATTCATCACGTTAGTTATTACCAGTGCTGTCGCTTTCTCGTCAATTTCAGCGAATTTAGCAAAAAGACGCTGCCAGGCTTTACTGGCTGGTTCACGATCCGAAGCGTTTCTCGTTTCAACGTTTTCATGATTTCGCGAGTGTGCAATGTCGTGTTCTTTGCACGCTGCGTCTAAAGGATTAATGGCGGGATCACATCTAGCAAGTCGTTTGGCTAGCTTAGTACCTGGATCACAGCATTGGTAGCCAGGCAAGTGCAACTCGAGCGGCAAGCTGTTGATGACTTTGTTGAGCAATCCTTTACGTTTGCAATGATGACTGCGTGACACTGTATTTGCTTCACGGCGCACAATCATTCTTCATTGAACGGAGGATAGCACGCAACTGATGTGAAAGCTATATAAGGGCTATATATAAGCTATTAATAGGGCAACAATGACATTTTATGAATGACATTTATGTTGAATTTTTTTAACGATTTTATCAACCTTTTCCAGAGTCCTTGAACATAAGGTAACGTCACTTTTAGATCGGATTTTTTATAAGTGTCAATCCAGTTTTTTTTCCCACTAGAACTATTGTAGATTTCATGAATTCTTTCTGGAATAATATTATTTATTAAAGGAAGAGGATAATTGTTTTGAACTAGTGTGATTTTAGTTTGATCCAAATTTTCTTTCCTGAATTCCATATCACTTAATTTAATGCATCTTTCAATTAAAGCTTGAATTAAGCCGACTTTTTGCCAATACAAATTATGGGAATTAAAATTAACTTATCTACCAGACCATGAAGCTTTTTTAAACCAATTGGTAATTAACTCACCTTTAGGTGTTTTTATAATTTGTAAGTCAAGACAATTAATTGAATTGTTATGTTCAAGTTCAAATGTAAACTGTATGGAATTTTCAATGATAAAGATTTGTTTTTTCTAATTTAAGATGTAGTCTCTATCTAAAAAAGCCTCTTCAATTTTTGAGGCTTTTTTCTACGATACGATGTTATATAATAGTTCCTCAAATTGGATCCACGTTTCAGAATTATTTTTAAATTTGACCATAAAACTTTTGACATGTTGTTGACTATAAAATTGAAAAAATCTTGTTTCTTACAAGATACTAATCACAGGTATTTTTATTCTTTTACTTTTAATTTTTTTGTAAAAATTTAGAACTGTTGTTATTTATATATTATTTATTTAGATTCTTTGAAAAAGGCACGGAGTGATAGCCGAAACGTCAGCATGATTATTATTGAACGAACTCTTAGTAATTTCGTTCGTTATTTCTTTTACTTCATTGAAGACCGTAAGACCTACAAAATAATAGTTACGTATATTTACATTGACAGTCGAAGAAAGGCTTGATTTGATTCTTTTCAAATCTGATTGGATTTGTTGTCATCGGTAAGAATAGCAATCTCAACAAGGGAAGATACAAAGAAGGATTTGACTGTTTTATCTCTTTATAAACATAAGTTATATGGTGGAAATCTTATTATTATATATTGAGACATCAACACATCAACATGTCAAAGTTTCACGAAGAGAAGGAGGTGCTCCGTTAAATCGCAAAAGCTAGTGAGGCGATTCGACGAAAACATCAAATACCCAAAATTGGTTAAGATGCCACTGAAAAAATAACGAGTGAAACGTTTAAGCCAATCGTCATGCCATTGCAGACACTGGTTGATATATCCAATACTTCAATTAGGAAAGGAGTTGAGCATAATGAGCCTGTAACGAAAATATATGAAGAGAAGGAGGATAATGATAAGGCTTCCTGCATAATTGCTGATGCTGAAGAAGAGCAAGATACAATTATGCTTGAAGATGCGACAACTGAGCTTGCTGGTAGTTACGAGCATTTAAGCAACAAATTTATTAGAATGCTGCAATAAAATAGAGCAGTATTCAGATATGGTTTATGGTGTGCGTAAGCTCACTGATGGCACCCTCATGATTGGTGATAAACCTATTAGTTTTGAGGGACAATATATATTTATGTTAATGGTAAACAGTATCTGAAAACCATTGGTCTGCTTGAACTTCTGTTCAGAAAAACTTCTGCAGTTCAACTGAACCTATTCGTACCGACAACGTATCACGCAAACGATCCTCAACTAGTGGAGGTTCCCTACCGCAGTTTATGGTAGCAAGAAAAAATGCAAAGACTGACTACGTCTACTGGGACGACCCTAAAGAACTCGTTGATTGTCTTTGTCTAATTCTAGCGTTTGAGGCAGCAGGCAACACGAGTTACAAAAATGAAGATATATCAATCATTGAGGAACTGCGGATAGCTGAAATCGTGTATTAGGAGTGTACCCATAACGCTATCGCCAGTATTACGATGAGTATCGACGTGTTTGGACGTCACCTAAGTCGAATAGCTGCTCAAGCCGTGGTCCACCACATAATTCAGAACTTCAGTTTACGCGCATCTCGGAAACCGAAATTGAAATCTATTTGCAAATCGCCCATACATAGTTACAGTAAGTGCGGTTCTAAACAATCGAACGAACAGGGCTCCCGATAATGGGTCGGAAAACAATGCCGACTACGCTAGAGTTAGGGGAGCCAATCAAGACAGAGTCAATGCAATTGACCGGTAGAATCTCATTACTTCTGAGTGGACGGATCGACTCAGGGACGACCTGCTAGAGTGCCATGATACCAGTATAGCCCCTGTATGAAAAGGTTACACGGCACGACTGCATACTCTGTGGTGCGAGAAACACCCAGAGCTCTTGCATTTTTCGCATGAACGTCTGCGAAACCTTGCAGAGGAACTCCGGAAAAGGAGTTATATAAGCGGAACGCCTACTCCACCGCAGCCTGAACAAGCCGGCAACAATGAAAGAGAGGCGAAACTGAGACCAAACTCGAACAGGCATCCAATAGAGGAAGAACGAAGCTTCAGGACCCAGAGAAACATCAACATTCAGGTTTTTCCCAAGCCCAAAGATCTGGCTGAATTGGATCACGAGCTTCGTGGAGATTTTTCCAAAGAATCCGACCTCGAGACTATCAATTGTGGTATGTACAATGCAGCGAGAGCTTTGGCAGATGCAGACCGTAAAACAGAACCAACGGTTGATCATAAGAGCAAAAGACGAATACATCAACTCAGCACAAAGATAGGCTGGGCAAGACAGTACGCGTCCCGAATTTAGTGTGTGATTGACTACATAACATCTGGCAGGACTTTCACTGCCAAGGTTCGACAGTTCGCGCGCGAATTGCGGATCCTTCATAACGCAATCAACAAGTCAAAGCTGCTGACCATCAGGCACAACATTTTTGACAAAATACGAGTACTATCTAACGCTAGGAGAAGTCTCGAGTGGAGAGGAAGGCGGGTCAGAGAAAATCAACAGTTTTTATCTGACCCATCTCAACTCTTCCAAGACCCTCCAGTTACTGTCGACCATCCGCCCAAACCAGAGGAGGTCGTAGCATTTTGGAGAGAAGTCTACGAAGTCCAACATCAACTTGAAGAAGGCTCAAAGAACATAAATAGCTTCAAGGAGCTGTGCAATGCTCTCATAACACCTGAGGTTATGCAATGCCCACCTATCACTACCGAGGAGGTGAAAAACGTATTAAGAGGCATGAAGAACTATTCCGCTCCGGGACCAGATGGTATCGAGACCTTCTGGTGGAAGAAGTTTCCTTCAACCCACCAGCATCTGGCTTGAATTTTCGCCTCATATCTAAGGTCGGAAGAGCCTATTCTGGGGTGGTTGGTGGAAGGGCGCACAGTGCTCCTGCCGAAGAACCTGTCGGGAGAACTTGCTCATCGATAGATGTGTCTGTAAAGACGCAGCATCCTATCAGCGACTTCTATCGATGGCCTGGATTGATTACCGGAAAGTTTTCGATTCGACCTCCCATAGACTCATGATTTGTCTGTTGGAAAGCTTAGAGGTTTAAACTATCTCACGCACTTCCCCATTCCGAAGGCTACCTCTGGGGGCAACCGGGAAATCGGAAGCATAAGGTCACTCATGTATTTTACATGGATGATCTTAAGATCGATGCAAGAGATCAAGAGAAACTACATCTAGCTCTGAAAATTGTCAGAGAGTACACTCAAGAGCTTGGAATGGAGTTCGGTTCAGAGAAATGCGCCAAGGTTAATTTGGAGAAAGGAAAACTTAATGGCATCCCCAAAGATCCTGAGCTCGTTGACAGGAGCACTATATAACACCTTTGCGCCGGAGAGACCTATACATACCTGGGCGTGCCACAGAGCCGCATTCAGGACGTGACGTCTATAAAGAATACTCTCCGATGCAGATACAAATGTGTCATCCGACGGATATCGTCTTCTGAACTGTCGGCGAGGAACAAAGTATCTGCAACGAACATACTTGCCGTCCCAGTAGTACTCTATTCATTTGGAAAAGTTCCATGGACGAAGGACGAGCTCAGATCCCTCGATATCGGGTCCCGAAAGGTTGTGCACATGAACTAAGGCATGCATCTTAAGTCTTCTGTTTCACGACTTTACATCTCACGCCGTCAAGGCGGTTGCGGAATACTGAATCTTGTATATCTTCACAACAGGATTATGCTGGGTACGGCACATATAGTCGCAAATGGACAAGACCCTCTTCTTAAAATGGTCAAGAAACACGAAGAAGTGGGAAAAGGGGCGTTTCTGTATAAAGCAGCGGAGAAGGCTGCTAAAATACTCGGTCTTGACTTCAATATCAGGGGTGAGCAAAATGAATCAAATTTTATCCATATTGAATACTCACTCCTGAAGGCCCTGAAGCTAACGTTTGCTTCGCTTAAACCACCCGGATTGAAGTCGTGCACGGAGAACTTCATTTTGGCATGTCAAGACGGTATCATTTCCACTCTAGCATACCGTCGCCACATTTTGAGCCAAGATATTCCCGATGATAGCTGCAGAGCGTGTCATGCACACCCCGAGCATGTAGGACACATACTGTCTAGTTGTCCAACTCATGCGGAATTTACCTACATCCAAAGGCACAATGCGGCACTAAGAGTGCTATATTACCATCTCTGTCACTCTTACGGCATTAGCCCAAATACCTCTCCGCTAAATAGTCCTACAGAAATAGAGTCAATTGTCGAGAATGAGCAGTGCCGCATATACTTGTGAAGTTGCAGATTTTCTGCAACGCAGAAATTTAGTTTCGAGTAAATGATCTTGAATTAAAAGCTCTCGTGTTCACACCGAGAGTAAGGAAATTCAGCACTCCTCTCTTTTGTTATATTTATTATTATTATTATTTTATTATGTATGTTTCATCTCTTTGTTTTGCTTATATGTTGTACTTTTTTTATGTTAGTTTAAGAATTTAGGGCTGTCTTAATTATTCTTTTTCTTAAATTTTTCAATTCCGCGGTCTCGGATGAGAGCCAGGTGGAGTAGCACCATGAACGCAAATGATCGATTAGATCCACCCTCCACCTTCATCTTCAGCAGATCTTCACGTCTCAATTCCCCACATCAGTTCCTGGAATATCTATTATCGTATATCCTTCTGACATCCGGGGTAGAATAGCTGACTCTATTCATAAAGGATAGAATGGATTATGTCTTTTGGTCGTCTGAGATCCAAGGCACGTTCCTGGTGAAGATTGACCGAGGCGGTTACCACCAAAATTCCAAACGGGAATAGGTAATCCCGCCTAAAAATTATTATCGTTGCAAATGTTTCTGTTGTGAACAGGCGTTTCTTGGCTCTTATGCCGTTTTTTCTCTTTTATCGGGAGCATCGAAGAATCCTCTCCACACCTGCAGTAAGGAGAAAGGGTTCTTAGTTCTCCACCTCAGCACCGGAATACAGCCGACCCTGGTATCGAGGAAACGGGTCCCGCTTCTCACTCTTCGAAGGAAGCAACCCTCTCCCTCCCTCAATAGCGCCTGATAAGGACTAACGAAGAAAGGACGGGACGATAGGAATCGGAAGCCGATATCACCGGCTATCCTTCTCTCGACCGTTGCGAATTACAGAAATTAAGTTGTGCGCATCAGATCTTCCCTCTAATCATGTAATTCCTCGCGTTTCTATAATACACTGGTAAGCGCGAAAATTCTTCCTTAGCGTCTGTGAACTCCCAGTGTCAACACGAGGCACCAGAATTATCGTCCAGATTATTTAAGGTAGTATTTTGATTCCTTTTATGGTTTAGCCAAGCGAGGTTATTGTTTTCAACTGTGTTTCAATTTTTTTTTCACTATCTCTTGAACTCCTTGGCTGAATTATCTGTAATATACTATACTATATGTGATGCTATTTATTATTGTTTTGAGAATCCATATGATATGTTGTTGAATTTTATTTATTCCAGAGTGCCGAATGCCTATAATTGATCGTTATATGTTATTATTAATTCTCATTGTTACCCATGTTCTCGATCCCTCCCCTTAATTTTCGAATACCGAGATGCCGACCCTTAATAATAACTTTTCTTCTTGTTACCATTGTCCTCTATCCCTCCCCTTCAATTTTCTAATACCGATATGACACTCTCATTAATATAATTCTTGTTTTACCAATGTTCTCGATCCCTCCCCCTCAATTTTCGAATACCGATATGACCCTCTCATTAATAATAATTCTTGTTTTACCAATGTTCTCGATCCCTCCCCCTTCAATTTTCGAATACCGATATGCCGACCCTCATTAATAATAATTCTTGTTTTGCCAATGTTCTCGATCCCTTCCCCTCAATTTTCGAATACCGATATGCCGACCATTATTAATTTTTCTTGTCGTTACCAATTTTTTCAACCCCTTACCCTTATATTTGAATACCCATATTATGTTAATTGGTATTTTGTTACGAATTTTCTCTGCCCCTTCTCCTTATATTTAAATACCGGTATAATGTTAAATAGTATTTTGTTACCAATTTTCTCGACCTCTTCCCCTGATATTGGATACCAATGTACCGCATATTAATATCTTACTGTCGATGTTCTCGACCCCCCCCCCCCCAATTTTTGGTGTACCGTAATATCTACAAATAATTGATAATTTTTCATGTAAGGTTCTCCCCTTGTCGCCCCTACGACATATTTATCTAACCCTTTTTGCGTTTACTTTTTAGAACCCCTTTTGTACTTATTTCGAAACCTATTTGTATGTATTTTTTTGCGAATCCCTTGGACGCTTATCACCAAACCCCATCTGCGTTCATCTTCTATACCTCCCCCCCCCCCCCCCCGGAACCTTTACTCATGTTTTGAATTTTATTTATGTATTGTATTTTCTTTGTGTTCGCTATATTTCCATGTTTCCGCTCAGAGTTACTGATAAATTTGTATTTCCTTGCATTATTTTAACTTGCCTTCTTTGAAGTGCTATTTGTCAATCTGTCCCGAAATGCTGAATAAATGGTTGTTAATTGTCTTTTCGGAAAATACAAGCTTTGTAATTACGTAACCCTCCCCTCTACCACGTTTAGTTTAGACTGAGCTAGCAATTTTGTCGACCCTAATTTTTCTCTCTTAATTTTGGTTTTACTTTTCTTTGTTATCTAGTTTGATACCTTTTATCTTTTGTTGCCTTATGTTATCTTTCTATTGTTGCTATGACTCTCGTGACATTCTATAATTTTTATTATTTTATCTTTGGATAACTTAACGTCTTTTGCCTTTTTCTTTATATGTTAGACTGGGTTATCTTTGAGCATCTTCTGCCTTTCATTCACTTTTATTTTCTTACCTTTTTTATTTTTTGGGCTATCGCGTGTTTAAATTGAGGTGTGCCCTTTTGACTGAGTTTTGTGAGGTTTTCGTATATTGTTCAGCCTGAAACGTTTAGCGTTAAGTGAGTTTTCCCTTTTACCGTTTGGAATGCAGATTCACCATATCTTTACCGTTTCTCAGTCGGTTCAGTCGAGTTGGTTCGTCTTTGTCCCAAGCAAGGACTGGCGCCCAAAAATGTAGGTTCTTTTTATCTCTCTAATTGTTTGTTTGAAAATGCATCCCTACGTGTTAACAACATGCTGACACACTTGCGGGGAAAATGTAGAAGATGGTCGTCCGTGGGTCGCTCCGTGCCCTCAGGGTGCACGAGACTTCTGCTGGATCATCGTATTGAATTCGTCGCAGACTGTAACCACCTATCTCACGGTCGTGAGACGTGGTTACAGCCGGAATTTTACCGCGATTTCGCTGGGAGCTGGTGCAATTTTTCAGATTAGCACCCGCTCCCGGCGAAATCCTGCGGCTGTCCTTATTACAAACTTTTAACTATGTATATACATATCAGTAAAAAAAAAAGATTAAAGAACCACCGCAGGGTCCCACTGAGAGCAACTGTCATCAAATGACACCGGCTCCCAGTAGAACTGCGGCAAATCACACTTATGGCCACGTCTCATAACCGTCAGATAGGATATATATATATATATATATATGTCGTAGCTCAGTAGCCGACCCAGTCGGTTAGCCGACTAGCTGGCTAGTCAGCTAATAAACGCTGAGTAGCCGACTGTATACCTGCACCTGCTCACGTTGGCCGCTCGTCGCATGACTAGCGGCCAGTCGTCTATTGGACTAGAGCTTTTCAGCCCAGTAGATGTTGCGTGACATTAGTGTCTTCAGATCACAGTACGTGTTCTATAGTTGAGTGAGAATCGTCTGTTTGAAAGTGTAAGTTTAAAAATGAACGAAAGTATCGTAAATCGCGTTGAATTTGAGGAGAAGTTTCGAGAGGTTTACAATAAACAAAATAGCAACCGATCTGTGTGGGACAAAGCACAACTGCAAAACGTAGTTAAAACGTAACGAGATTTTGAAGGAGTGGATTCACGAAAAAGTTCGTCTTACTATCACTGCAGCAAACTTTATGAACTTGTCAAAATCGGGAGTGAATTTCGCGTAATTTTAAAACGAAAAAATGAAAGTGATCTTTCAACATACGTAATTGCAGTTGAAGATTATTTCGAAAAATTATTGGAAGCACATGTTCAAACTGGACACGGAGGAAGAGATAAGGTGTCTTATTATATTAAAAATAAATGGAAAATTTCCAAGGTAGCTTGCGAATTATTTGTGAGTTGTTGCAAAACTTGCAATCGCAAAAAAGCACCTCCGAAGAAAGGCGTCGTTGTTAAGTCCATAGTATCGAATGGGTTTAACATGCGCGGCCAAGTAGATCTGATTGACTTCCAATCATGCAGTGATGGTGATTATGAATGGATTATGAATTACCAAGACCATGCAACGAATTTTCTGCTTCCGCTGTAACTGAGCTGATAACAATTTGGCCTCATGGCAAAATTGTGCATGGACGACCTCGACATCCTCAAAGCCAAGGAAGTGTGGAAAGATCGAACGCGGACGTTGAGGATATGCTGCGAGCATAGATGATTGATAATAAATCATCAAACTGGAGCCGTGGAATCTATAAAGTGCAGGTAAGCAACAGAATTATATTACCTTCTTTCTTTGCAATACTTAAAGTGCGAACTTCACCTTCGCACTTCGCCTATGGTATGGCATAGAACGAACGAAGTTCAAAATGATTTCATTTATACTAATTTATTTATAATACTGTGTCGAGCCTATGGGCGAAGTTGGACTTTATACGAAGTTGGATTATTATTCATAACTTTTTATAGAAAAACAATCTTTTTTTAACTTTTAAACTAGAAATAAATTTTAACATGTCAACATAATTCACTCCAATTTTAACAAAACAACAACACATTTAATTCACAGGTTATGATCACCACCATTTTTGTTCTGAAGAGGACTACCGAAGTGTAGTCGAAACGTCAAACGTTAAAATTATGATTTGAGGGAATTCTCAATCTAATAAAAATCTTTGACCAGTAGTCAGAAAAACTTACACCATTTTATATACAAAATGTAATAGTTGATGTTTCCATAAAAAATATTTTCATTTTCAAACAAAAACTGCTAAACTAAAAAATACGAATTTTCGATATGAGAGTTGAATTTTTAACCAAATGAGATTG
Organism: Andricus quercusramuli; assembly: GCA_932178445.1. Classification (NCBI taxonomy): domain Eukaryota; kingdom Metazoa; phylum Arthropoda; class Insecta; order Hymenoptera; family Cynipidae; genus Andricus; species Andricus quercusramuli. The sequence continues at coordinate 30,338 of CAKNXH010062270.1, forward strand.
TTCAATCAACAAAGAAAAAAAAAGAAAAATAACTGAATTAACTAAAAAAAAAGTTTTTAATAGAACAAGTGAATGTTCAACTAAAAAAGATAAGTTTAATAACAAAAATGGAGATGCTGCATTTTTAATAAAAAAAAGAATATTGAAAATTATTTGTTATATTTTTAACACAAGTAATGAACTTTTTACTCAAATGATACATCTACAATCAAAAAAATAAATATGTAATCGAATAGTTGACTTTTCAACCCAGAAGTTGAATTTTCTACCAAAAATGACAAATTTTCAACAAAATAGATGAATTTTTAACTAAGAAAGAATAAATTTTCAAAAAAAAGAATATAGTTTAATTTTCAACCAGGAAAATAATTTTTTGAGCAAATAAAATAATTTTTCAACAAAATAATTGAATTTTCAATTAAAAAACTAATTTCAACCAAAGAAATGAAATTTTAACAAAAAGATTAATTTTCTACCAAAAAAAGAGAATTTTTTCTGACAAAATAGAATTCAACAAAAGCTTCAGTATAATTTTTAATCACAAAAAGTAATTTTGAATAAAAAAAACTAATTTTTAACAAAATAAATGAATTTTTAACCAAAAGGAATGATTTTCTACCAAAAAAGAATATTTTTCAACAAAATACATGAATTTTCAACAAAATACATGAATTTTTAACAAAATATTTCATTTTTTAATGGTAAAAAGTGAATTACACACCAAGAAGATTAACATTCTACCACAAAATACAAAGTGTCAACAAAATACGGAAATTTTCAAACAGATGGATTCTCAACTAAAGGAGATTGATGCTCAACCAAACATTAAATAGTTAAGTTTTCAGTAAAAAATCAATCTTGCATAAAAGATAAAATTTCAAGCCAAAGAAATGAAATGTGAAGCTAAAAGATTGATTTTTTTACCAAAAAGAGATTAATTTTCAAAGAAATACAAGAACTTTCAACCAAAAAGGTAAATTACTTACCAATAAGATTAATTTCGAACGATAGTAGAAGATTTCAAAGAAAAATATTTCAATTTGGCATGATTAAAAAATATTCAAAAATCCAGTAAGTTCAAGAAATATGTAAAAGATTTCAAGAGATTGAAAGAGAATTTCAAACTTTGAAGGATTTTTAAAGATGCAAATTTTTAAAAATAATTTGAAAACAAAATTTTAGAAGGTTTGAAAGAATTTTGAAAGGTTTTAAGTGAATAAACAAATTTTCTTAAAATTCGTAAGGAAATTTATAAGTTTTTAAGGCAATTTCTTTATATTTTAAATTATTTTTCAAAATATTAAGAAAAATTCGAGTTAGCTGAAAATAATTCAAGGAATTTAAGAGGTTTTAAATATTCAAAATTTTTTAATTATTTTCTCAAGAATGTTATAGAATTTATATTTATATAAACTTGAAAACAAACTGATAATACTTCTTTTCTTGTAAGTAATTTCAATATTTGCGGGAATAAAAAAAATATTTAAAAAGCCTTCAGTCTTACATAAAAATATTGTTGTTTTTTTTATTTCTATACAGTGCTCCATCTTGAAAAACTTTTTATTTATTTAGAAAACGTCTATCATGTTTTTAAACATAATAAGAAAAATGTTACGTAGCTGCGGTTAGGGGTGAGAGGTGAATGTTACATAATAAGTAAACGCTCCCTTAGCGTGAAAATCGAGGTATCAACGAACCTGTAAGGAACGGTTCTTAGCTTGTAAGGAAAAAATCACCCGAGAAGCTATCGGACGGGGCACTCTAGCGACGCTAGTGACAACGAACTTGTCACTAGCTTACAAGAAAGAGAGAGTAACTCCAACGTTACGAATAACGATCGCCTCTTGCGTTGATGTTATTCAAACAGGCTCATAAGACAGATTCCTTATTCTAGTTACTTTAGCATCACCGATATCGAAAAATCAGAGCACAACGTCCATATAACACTGAACGTGACCTCGCTGATTTGAGAGTGGTTTACCCCTCGCTCGCCCTAACGGACACTCTCTAAAACGGACACGGACACTTTTGTTGACCCTCAAGATATGAATTTACCTCTACAAAACGGACAGTTTCAATGCAACCTGACTCATTAGCTTGATGGTAGACATAGGGGTGGGGATAAACGTAACCATATCGTCACTAAACCTGTCAAACAGTTGAGATTTCTCTAGTGTTGACCGCCAAGATTTGAATTCACCTTTACGAGACGGTCAGTCACAATACAACCTGAATCATTAGCTTAGGGGCGAACAAAGGATGAACGTAACCGAATCGTCACCAAACCTGTCAAAGAGTTCATTTCCCTACGAACTTTTACAATGTCTCGAAAAGTGTTAACGTTGAAGGAAAAAGTGGAAGCAGCCTCTGGTAACTTAATGCTTTAAAAATGAAGGAAGATAGTCGCCAGTAGCGCCTCATAGCGGTATTTCGGATCCCTAAGATGATGATAATAATAAACATAATAGGAATCTTAAAATTAACTTAAAAAGTAAATTAAATTATAAGAAATCAAGAAATAACAAATAAAAATACACAAATAATGATTAGAATATTTATTCATGAATTTATAATTATTATTCTCTTGGTTTTCAAATAAAATTGTGTTTCATAAAGCACTGACAGTGAAATGACAAGAGAAGATTTTAATGTTTAAAGTGGTATTCATTTTAAACTTTCAGCAACATTTGCCCATCTATAGGAAAATTATGAGCTTTTTCCCGACGCATTGATGGACAATCTAATGTGTAACTCTTCAGTTTGCACTTGGAGTCTGTCGAGGTTTCATGGTTAAATTTTCTATCGAATGAATTTTCTGAAACTTACCGACATAACTGTCAAATTCTAAAATTAAAACAAAGCACATGGGCAGGGAAAACCGCAACGCCGTCTGGCGGTGTCTCAGAGCAGGATCAGAATGATACTTCAACTTTGGCTATCTAGTGACCAGAGGCTGAGTGGAAGTGATGGAATATTACAAGAGTGAAAAATGTGGAGATCGCAAACTAGCTGAGCCATTTCATATTAGAAAGACACAAGCAGCTGAAATAGTAAAAAATAAACAGAATAAGTAAAATGTGGTTTTAAAATCGGAACGAAAAACAATGCGCATAAAGTTCTTTAAGTGGTGCTGGTATCTTTGTGGATAGTGTTGTTTTTAAATGGTTTTGCAGAGTACGAGTGCATAATGTTCCTGTGTCGGGTCCAGTGATTCAAAATTAAGCCTTAGAAGTAGCAAAAGAAACAGGAGCTTCCTGATTTCAAAGCTGCTAATGGCTGATTGGAAAAATTTCGTGTGAGACATAAACTTTCCTACAAAACCGTTTGCAGAGAATCAGCTGCTGTAAATATGGATACAGTCAAAGAATGGTTAAACAAGTTGCCAAGTATCATACGCGGTTATTAGCCAGACGATATTTTTATTGCTGATGAATTGGAACTTTTCTACCGTGCCCTACCCGAAAAAACTATGTGTTTCGATGACTCGAGAAATGATGACGGAATGGCTGATGGAACTCGACAGAAAAATGAGTCGGCAGAAAAGAAAGATTCTACATTTATTGGACTATGTCACGTTACATCCTGAAATTGAATTAGATTCTGTAGAAGTAGTGTTTTTTCTCCTAATTTAACGTCTGTCTGCCAACCTCTTGACCAAGGTGTTATCAAGAACTTTAAGGTTTACTATCGTCAGTTCGCTCTAAAGCACCTAATATCCGAACTGGAAATTGAGCGAGACATGAGTCAACTTAAGAACATCGATGTTCTCCAGACTTTAACTTGGTTCAACGCTGCATGGAATCATGTAGCTGCTACAACTACAAAGAACTGTTTTCGAAAATCTGGTTTTCCATTAACTGACGAAGAATCAGCAAACACCCAGGCAACTGCTGATGATAGTGCTCAATTTGCTGATTTGCTTCAAGCTGCTGGCGGTGAACTATTTCCGCAGATGACTATGAAAACATTGACACCAATTTGTCAGTTGAAGACTGCCGGACAAACGTCAAGAAAATCTTGGAAGATATTTTACAAACAGAGAGCAATGACCAGGAAGAAGAACCGATCAAAGAGAGCGAGGATGGAGATAATTTATTGAAAAGTTACGCAGATGCATCGGTTCACATGGAGCACCTAAAGAATTTTTATTCATCCAAAGGTAATTTATCTGTAATTATTCATGCATATTCATTCAATTGTAAGTTTTTATCCACTTCTATTTATTTATTAAAAGGTGACACAGAAGGGTATCGCCTTGTCAGTGAATTAGGAATGCACAACGACTAAATAATTGCAAGCGGAAAGTGTCTATATAAGATATACGTATATAAGATATAATCAGATTGATACAAACATTGCATATGTAATTTTGAACCGACAACATCCTAATTAAAAAAAAAAAATGTACATCAATTGATAACATGTTTCCCGTGCTTTATTTCATCCAACAATATTAATTATTTTTGAATCTGTTCGTTTTATCATATTATTTATATTATTTATTCATTTATTTCATTCATTTATTTTATTTATTGGTTTATTCTTTTCATTCATTCATTTATTCTTTCTTATTTATTCATTTATTTTTAAATTATTTTATTTTCAATTGATTTTATTTATGACTTTATTAATAATTATTAGTAATTAATTATTGAATCAATTATTGAAGAATGATATTATTACATATAAACATATTACTGTCCAGCAAATATATATATATATATAAGAGTTAAACAGCCACCACAGGGTCCCACTAAGAGCAACTGTCATGTAAAAAACGTCAATAGCCCTTCAGTAGAACCGCGGTAAATCACATCTTTGGCCACGTCTCACAACCGTGATATGTGTGGTAACAGGGCACGACGAAATCATAACCACAGGCCGGCGACACCCTCGTGTGTCTTAAGGACAAGAAGCGATTTTGGGTAAAGTCGTTGCAGCTCTCTTATGAGGTCTTGATACCTCTCCTATTTTTCTTTCTCCTTTGCAGTGATGTTGTATTCGGACGGAGCCGAGAATTCGATTATGAATATACTTCGTTTCTCGAAGTCTTCAAGAACAATGTCAGGCCTCGAGCGGGCAACGGAGAATGCTGCCCGAAAATCGTAGTTCCAGAAAATTTGGCACCTCTCATCTCGGACAATTGACTCTATCGCCCTTGTAGCATTCGACAGGGTAGCGTTGCGACCAACACCGTAAGAGCGACAAAGATGGTAATAAAGCACTCTAAGGGCCGCGTTATGTCTATAGATATACGTCGTTCCTGCGTGGGTCGGACACCCTGATAGTATGTGTTCTAGGTACTCAACGTGTGCATGACACGCTCGGCACTTATCACTGGGAACTTCCTGACATAAAATGCGGTCACGGTATGCTATGGTGGGAATGACACCGTCCGGGCATGCAAAAATAAAACCCTCTATACCTGAATTAAGCCCTGGTGATTTGAGGAAAGCAACAGTTTCCTCCTTCGACAAGGACTGTTTTTTTACATTTCTGTGAAAGTTTCCGTGCATTTTCTTGCCAAGTAGCTGTTGGTGAAATTTTCCAACCTCTGCTTTCTTTACTTCGGTTTTTTAGAAGTGAGGCATCTAGATGGAGTAATGCACTTTCCTCACTTCTGATGTTAAAATTCAGGGCAAGGGTCTCGGCCGCTTGCTTCGCAGCTTTGTAAAGGAACGATCCTTCGCCAATCATCTCGTGGTTCCTGACCATCCTTATGAGAGGATCTCTGCCATTCGTAACGATGAAAGCTGTACTTAGAAAAATTCGGTTATGAAGGCACTGGAGATTCAGAAGTCCCCGTCCGCCTTGACGGCATGAAATTTATAATCGCGGAACTGACGAATTGATAAGCAAGCTTTTATGCATATGCATGATCTTATATGTGTTGACATCAAGGGCCTTAAGCTCTTTTTTCATCCATTGAACCACCCCAACCGAGTAGAGTAGAACCGGGTTAGTCGCAGATACCTTGTTCAACGCCGACAGATTGGAAGACCAAATCCGTCGAAGAAGATGCTTGTATCTCCTTCGGAGAGACTTCCTCACTGATGTGACGTCCTGAATGCGGCTTTGAGCTGATTAGTGTCGCCCCAGAGGTATTCAGAGGAGAATTTCGTAGTGCGAGAGATAGAGGCAGAAGTGTGATGCAAAAAAGCAAAGGGCTCATAGTATCACCTTGAAAGTAAATCTAGTTCTCCAAAGAGGCATCAATCTCTCTATGCATCTCACTATGTGTGGATGTACCTTCAAGCTTTCTAACAGACAGATGATAAGTCTATGAGAGGTTGTATCGAAAGCTTCCCGATAGTCAATCCAGGCCATTGACAGGACGCGCTGATGGGCTGCAGCGTCTGTAAAGACAAACCTGTCAATTAGCAGGTTCTCTCGATAGTCTGCTACACCTTTTTTTGAGCCACATTGTTCGTACATCTCTCGCTATACAGGCTCAATGCGTCGAACAATCCTGTTGTTAAGGACAGCTGTGAAGATCTCATACAGTGTGTTCGAACAAGTTATTGGCCTGTAATTCTCTGGGTTGGACAAGTTGCCTTTTTTCGGCAGGAGTATATTGCGTCCTAAAACTAGCCACTTTGGAATGGGCGTCTTCAACTTTAAATATGAGGTGAATGTGCGGGCCAAATGTTGGTGTATAGAAGTAAACTTCTTCCACCAGAAGTTCTTAATACAATCAGGTCCAGCAGCGGAAAAGTTCTTCGTGCCTCTAAGTGGTTTTTTCACCTCTTCGGCAGTGATTGATGGACATTCCTCCTCAGATTTCATCAGATTGTCACAAAACTCCTTGAAGTGGATGATATTGTCAGTATCTCCTTTCAACTCTAATGTTTCCGGGATCTAGCACACCTCTCTTCAAAAAGTCTCTACCTCCTTGGGCTTGGGTGGATTTTTTACAGAAAAAGGGAGATCGCTGAAGAGGTCGTATTTTGTCAACAATATGCTGCTTGATTGACAGCAGCTTTGACTTGTTTAGTGTGTGATTCAAGATCCTTAGTTGTTAAGCGAACTTTTGAATCCTTTCCGTGAACGGTCCACCAGATGTTATGCAGTCAATCACACATTGAACACGGGACGCATTCTGTCTTGCCCATCCAATCTTTTTGTTTAGTTGATGCAAGCGTCTTTTGGTCTTTTGATTCATCATCGGTTTGAGCCTTCGATTTGAATCAGCCAAAGCTCTCGCAGCACCATAAACTGAGCAAATGATGGTCCAGAGGTCGGACTCTTGCGAGATATCTCCACGAAGATAGGCATCCATTTCAGCCATATCTTGGAGCTTAGGAGGAACTTGCATGTTAATGTTTCTCCTTGTACTGAAATGGCGATCTTTTCTCGGAAGGTGCCTGCTTTCTGCGTTTGTTCTTAATGTCGCTTCCTTATCTTCGTCTGCAGCTTGATCAAGCAGCGATTGGGGAAGCGCTTCGCGTACATATCCATTTTTCCGGCTTGATTTCACAAACACTGATGCGGAACGTGCTGAAGGAAAAACATCCCAATCAAGTTTGCTGAATAAATCTTGGGTCACTCTTGCTGAAGGTGGGCGTGCAATTGTCATGGAAGAATATCACCTTTTTTGTCAACACACTTGTTCGCCATTCCAGGAAACTTTTCTTCCACCTGCGAAACATTTTGATGCTCATAATTCCTTCTCTTTACACTGAAGTAACCACATGGTGAATTTCGGGAACTCCAACACCCTTTGAGACTAAAAATTTGATTACAGATCGCACTTCAAAACAATGATACTGATAAGAGAAAACAGCTTATAACGACCTGATGAAAATTCAGTGATGTCCTGAGACACAAAAAAAATATCCTTGTCCAATTTTTCCCTCCCCGATATTTTCCCGCCAACTTATAAAATATAGGAACATACTCTTGGAACGACTATGATACATACATACATACATATATATATATTTCAGTTTCGGTTCTTTTGGAATCGAACCGAAGGGCCTATGACAAAGTCAACGGACGCGTCCTCTGGTTGTGGATAGAGAGTCCCTGTACCCAGGATTTCTGCTAAATATGGTTCCAATAATCAATGAGCCGAAAGCTGATTGGCACCTGGGTGATGTGTCTCAAACGGTGACTCTGGGATACCGAGTGACCTCTCAGAGTATGCAGCCTTATCATTGCATGAGGTGCTCAACAAGAATGAAGGAACGCTTTTCCTAGCTGCTTGTGGAAATAACAATGACACCACCAAACTACCAAAAAAAAGTTGTAGATGCGGTTTAAGGGGTAACACCACTCTAGGATTTTCACAAAATCGATTTTTTTTTCTTGGCTTAAAATGTACTTTAGGGGCTCAAAAACAAAGTGCACTTGGTCCCATTTGCAAACAAAAAAAAAATATTAACAGGTCGAAATCTTGATTTCCCTGAGGCGCCTCCTCGAAGCGTGTACTGAGCGCTCCAGCGGCGCACTTGGATCCAACGCTTTTATATTTCTTTTACCTGTCGAAATGTTAAGTGGGACGGTTACTCAGGGGTTCCTCAGGTGTCAACTAGGGTGCGCTGATTTCTATTACAAATAGTATAGGTGTTTATGTGAATCAGTGAACGCTGCCAAGATTCATGGATTTTTCTGTTAGTAAAACTTTAAACGCGCTTTTCTCGAAATCACTTTTTTCAGACTGGCCGGAAACATTGCACGAAGACCGTTACACATATTAGTTTGGAATTTTCACAGTAGCTTCACGATTACATTCTTTACGGAACTACTTAGGGGTTTTTTGATTTAATATAAACTTTTTTTTTATAAACAATTTCGTGCTTTTTTTTGGGCCAAAAATCGAAACTTTTTTTCAAAAGTGCACCATTTCTACAAAATTTGGTAAAAAATAAAAATCCTACGTAGTTCTCAAGCTAGTGATATATAGTTCTTAAATATTCTTGGTTTTTTGTTCCACATTGCAAATTAAAAGAAAAATTTTTCCTGCCGCACAGTCCGTTTTTAAAAAGGCAACATACAAAACTTTCCTAATCGCCGCCATTTTTTATTTTTTTCCGATAAATTTTTTTTTTTTCTGTACATAAATACATGCTGATTAAACCCTCCAAAAGTAATTCCTATTCCTTTCGTCAAACTCCCCAAAAAAATTCTTGAAAATGGACCTCTTTTTCGGGCGCTAGAGTGGTGTTACCCCTTAAGACGACCGAACGCGCAGAGCACTCGACAATGTGTCGGCAAACAGCGTCGATCACCCTAGACTTCGGGGAGCTGAAAAAATGTAGATGGTAACACGATGATAAACCGGTCAAACGCCTACATTGAGTTGACGAGTCAACTCGAAGATGACTTGCTGGACTGCTACGATGCCAGCATTATCTCTGTTCACGGTAGCTTCATGGCCTGTATGCACACTCTGTGGTACCAGAAACACCCAGACCTCAAGCACGTTTCGATGCAATCATTGCAAAATCAACGTGCCTACCTCTGGAAAAATGGATATGTACGCGGAGCACTCACCCAACCGCTGCTTGAACAAGCTGCAGAAGAAGATGAGGAAGCGACATTAAGACCAACCGCAGAAAGCAGGCACCTTCTGAGAGATAATCGCGATTTCATGACATGGAGGAACATCAACATACAGGTTTCTCCTAAGCCACAAGATCTGGCTGAAATGGATGCCTCCCTTCGTGAAGATATTTTGCAGGAGTCCGACCTCTGGACCATCAATTGCTCAGTTTATAGTGCTACGAGAGCTTTGTTTGATTCATATCGAAGGCTAAAACCGACGATGAATCAAAAAATCAAAATACGCTTGCATCAACTGAACAAGAAGATTGGATGGGCAAGACAGAAAGTTCGCCCAAGAACTAAGGATCTTCAATCACACACTGAACAACTCGAAGCCGCTGACAATCAAGCAGCATATTGTTGACAAAATACGGGTGTTATCTGACGCATTCAGGAGAATACTGAAGAGGAACAGAATGATCAGAAAGAATCAACAGTTTCTTGCTGACCCATCGCGTCTTCTCAGCGATCTCCCTGTTTCTGACAAAAATCCACCAAAGCCCAACGAGGTAGAGACTTTTTGCAGAGAGGTATACACGATCCCGAAAGCACTGGAGTTGAATTAAGATACTGACAATATAATCCGCTTTAAGGAGTTTTGTAACAACCTCATAAAATCTGAGGAGGAATGTCCATCAATCACAGATTGATCAAGAATTTCTGGTAGAAGATGTTTACTTCTACGCACCAACATCTGGCCTGCATATTCACCTCTTATTTAAAGTCAAAACGCCTATTCCGCAGCTGTTGGTGTTAGGAATCCTTTGCATACCCTATATTAAATCTTTACAGCTGTCCTAAACAACAGGATAGTTTGAAAAATTGAGCTTGTGTGGAGAGAGATGCATGAAGAACGTGGCTCGAAGAAAGGTGTAGCAGGCTGCCGAGAAAACCTTCCAATTAACAGGTGCGTCTAGTGATGCCATTCGATACGAGACTGTCTCGATATCGTATCGAAAAATCTCGGTTTTTTCTCGTATCGGTATCGGCTTCTGAGACTCCAGTCTCGGTTTTTGACTCGTATCGTTTTGGTATCGGAGAATCGATATATCGCTCGTATCGTCCCGGGATGCTGAGACTAGGCAGCCAGATGATGTCTTCCTGCGGAACAATAGTAGAAGGGAAACGGCGACGAGTTTTAACTACCTGAGTACCAAGAACCTTTTCTAGTAGTTTGAAGTTCTGGAGGTTCAAATGAACGAAATATATTTTCATTATTTATTATAAGTTTCTTTTATAATATTATTATTTCTAATTTATTGGACCATTATATATTTGCACTGTTTTTAGATTAGAAATCAATTAATAAGAAATGTCGTTTTTTTAACGTTAAGAACTTCAAGCATATTCCCTTTCAGATTGTTAAGCTTCAAAACTTCTAAAATCCCTACATGTCTTTTAAACTAACTCGCATAATTAACTTTTACTGTTCCTTAGAATCAGTAGTTTTTTTAGTTTTTATTGGTACTTCGCTCAAGTAATTTTCAAAGATGCGAAAAAAATCAATTTTATCTACTTGAAAATTACTGGCAACGAAAACTCACTTCTATTTTTTCTTTGTCACATATTTTGGATTGCACAATAAATAAAAGAAAAGTTTGATTTTCTTTTAAGTAAAAAAAAGTTGTATTCTGTCAAACGTGTATTAAACGGGCATTTTTTCATAAAAATCAATAACATTGTGCGGGCTGTTTCGAGAATGAGATGAAAGGAATGGATGAGTTTTCATTTTTGTTTGCCCGCCCATCCTTGACATGGGCTCCTTCGCAAACGCTCACACCCCAGGCGGTAGAGTGTAGACGGTCCAGATTTCGCGCGTTCACTTAAACCTACGCTGGCTTGCTCATTTTTCGCTTGAAAAATCTGAAACTTTCCAAAAAACTTCTTTAGACCCTCATGAATAACTTATCCGCGGAAAGTTGTTTTAACTCCAAAATTCCCTCGATACTTTTTCCCGCCGAACTTGAAAAAGCATGGTATTAACTACCTATTGATAAACATCGACATATTGTTAAACAATTATCTTTTTTATGCACAAATCAATTTTCGTAGGCAGCGAAAGAGTATAATACGCTTAGGGTTCAAATGTTAAGTCATTTCGTTGAAATGAAAAAAAGTTACGGCGAGTTTATTTTAAAAAACGTATTAAATTCCGCTCGTCGAAATTTGCACTTTATATTTCATTTTTCACAAAGTTGAAATCGTACAAAAAAGTGTTCTACACGAAAATGGTGCTCCTCATGAAGATTTATATGCTCATATTTTTTCGAGAGGTTTTTTTTAAATTTGAGTTTCAGATCATTTTTTGCGTCGTTTTATCTCGAATGGGAGGCAAGGAATACAAGGCCGATTGTACCGTCGGTTATTGGATCCGGACCCTCAATTACAAGAACGGAATATGCGAAGATATCTGAATATAAAAATATAATTTTTTATTGTAGTAGAAGGGTGGCAGTACAGAAGTGGATAAACAAAAACATTGGAATTATTGAAACAACGAAAAAAGATCATGTAAAATCGAAATCATCATTAAATGATGAAACAAGTATCCGATTCCGAGCTAAAGTAGTGCTAAATTCCGACCGAAACAGTCTTGTGACAGAAAGTTATCCACGTCCGATGAAGTGAATTTTGAAGTTGACAATCTCAAAATGACACTAACCTAAAATTGGAGCAATCTCGATTGCAGATTGCGATAGAAAATTTAATGTTTCAGTTAAAAAAAAGGGAAAAAATGGTCCCGAGATGTGAACCTTGTGCATACGGGTGTATGGAGTTTGATGTCAAAAACTCAGCTAATTTCGAGAAAAACGACCGAGAATTTGTAGATTAAAGTGTAATAAGCTTTCAAAATCGGCTTCAAATAGTAATTGAAAATGAAATTTGGAATTCCTTGTAAAAATAAAAACTTATTACCGAGATGGGGGTATGCTGAGCGATAATAACAAAAAAGTTTTCATCCACAAAATTTTTTTTCTTTTTGATAAAATCCTAAAAGATAAGAATATATCTATATATTATTTCTTCAGCATTTAGATGATAATAATGTCAAGAAATATCAGTGAACTAAATTTTTTTTTAAATTGTGAATGATACTGAAATGATATTTCAAAACAATCCTTTTACCACAATAGATCATTGATTTTTTTAAGAATTGTTGATGCAATTAACCAGTTTTTGATGAAAAGGGTGGTTATCTAGTTTTGCGCTGCTACTTTTAAGTTATGCATTTCTAAATGAGTGAATTATGAATGAATTTCAATAGAAAGCTGTCGTTTATTTTTTCCGTGAAATGTGAATTTCTTATTTCTATTTTGATACTTAGAAATTTAACAATTTCTTGATTAAATTTTCTACATATTTTTCAATGATTATCGTCAAGTTAATATTAATATGAGTAAATTAAAAAACCTAAAAGGAAGTAAATGGTATAAGATTACCACTAAAACATATCTTCTGATAATAACCTATTATACATATTAAAATAAAATAGCACAATATAGTATTGAGAAAAACTTCTTTATTAAATAAAGGACTTATTGCTTTCAGAAAAAGGAAAGTTTTACAATTTGAGTAGAAAATAATTTGTCATACAGAATACACAATTCGAATAACTATTAATTTGTTAAAAGTTTTTGAACACTCACATGCCAGCTAGAAAAGGGTTCTGGGATATGAGAACCAGTACAACAAGTATTATCAGTTTGATTTTAAAGTATAAATATAATTTTCCTACGATTTTGCAGAGAATTTGGAAAGATATCTAAAGATTTCAGATATGTCGAAAATGAATTCAGAAAATTCTAAAGAAAATTTATTCATTTTATAGGTTACATTTTCGAAAAGGTTTTTATATCAAACATCATTTTAAAAATTCTGAAATCCCTGCATATCCTTTAAACTAACTAGAATTTTTCTAAAAAATTGTGAAAAATTTTCAAAATGACAAAAACTGCCCTTCGATATTTCCACAAATCTTCCGCATTTCTTTCGACATTTTTAGAAGTCTTTTTAAATCTTTCCGAATTTTCTTTAATAATTAATTAGTCAACATAAAAAGTCATTTTAAATTTTCAGAGGAATCCCAAAGAATATTTGTATTCTCTTCAAACCTTTCGTAATTCCTAAAAAGTTATTAAAATTTTTTTTCGAAATGTTCAAAAAACTAAATTCGATTAAAACATATGGAAACACGTAGAAACATTCTAAATATCTTTTCAAATCATTCGAATTTTTCCTGAAATGTAAAAAAAAATTTGAGTTATTACAAACATTACCATAAGATCTTCTAGATTCTTTTTGTGACAAGTTCGAAAATGTTTTTGAATATTTTCAAATCTTCAAATATTCTCTTCAGATCAATTTTAAAAAAATCATTTTACCCGAATCGGGTAGTGTCACGCCTACCCCGAAAGGGAAATGGCTTAATGGTATACATACATACATACATACATACATTTCAAATTTTGCAAGGAAACTTTAAAATATGTTCCATTCTCTTGAAATCTTTCAATGAACGTGAAAAGCTTCTCAATGTCTTGTTCATTATCTTCAGAAATACGTACTTTTTGCCTCAAATTCCTACAAGTCTCATAAACTTACTCGAGTTCTTTAAAAAGTTTGGAAAAACTTTTAAGATTACAAAAATTGTCTTTAAATTTGACATATTTTTTCCGACATTTTTAGAAATCTGTTTCATTTTTTTGAATTTTCTTTAACAATAAATTAGTCAAAGTAAAAAAATCCATTCCAGTTTTGCCACTTTGTTCCAAATGTTTAAAAATTTACATTAATTATAAAAAAATTTATTTTCTTAAAATTATGAATAATCTTCAAATTTTTCTCAAAACGTCGAATCATTCTAAACGTCTTTTAAAATATTCCGAATTTCTTCTGAAATTGAAAAAAAATCTGCAAAATTAAAAAAATTACCTTAAAAGCTTCCAGATTCTTTTCTTGACAAGTTTGAAAATCTTTTGAAATGTTTAAACAATTTTTTCCATATCAATTTTTCAAAAAAGTAAGAAATATTTCAAATTTTTCTAGGAAATTGAAGGCAATTTTTTATTCCTTTCATTAATTTAATTGAAATCTTTTTAAGTTTTCAATTATTCTTGAATCATTTCGAAACTTCTAAATAACTCTCAAAATTTCACAAATCATCAGATAAATAGGCTAATTCAATAATATTTTTCAAAGGAATGATTATTATTATCATTAATAATAATAATTTCTTCCCAAACAATTAATATATCAGAAATAATACTGCACTTCGGCAAAATAAAAAGTATATAAAATATGATTAATAGTATTATTAGGCACGCGATTGTAGATTTACGTAAAATAGGTTTTATGTAAAATAGAAGGTGAGGAATATCTTTGCGCCTCTTTATAAATAAATAGAAAGAAAGAGGATAATTTATTATAATAAAGAATTCCGTTGAAAAAAAATAATCTTTTATCTGTCCATGTAAAAAATTTGATTTAAGAATTGAATTGAAACAAGTTTAGGTTTGTTTGTATCAAACAAATAGGTATCTCATAGTGCTTTCAAACTTCTTGGGCAGTGCAAACTGTAGAGTAGAGGGGTAGGCTTGTGGCGTTCAGATTTTTAGAATATAAAATATATTGTTCTTTTCTTTCAAGGCCTGGTACCGAAGGGCTAAGCTCCTCAAAGCTCCTTTTTCCGCTACTTGCGGCCGGCCACTCGGCCAGCCTTACTTTCTTTTCTATTGTGAACGAGGAAAATCCCATCTGGTTGTTTTGTCTCGGAATTCCGATAAGATACCGATACGAGACGGCACTTTTCGATATTTTGCCGATACGTCAGGAAACCGAGCGACACAAATTCAAGACTGGAAAGTGAGCATCGTATCGGTATCGTCTCAGTATCAAAAAATATCGCTTGACCGCATCACTAGGTGCATCTGCAAAGACGCAGCAGCCGATCAACGCGTACTTTCAATGGTCTGGATTCAATACTCGAAAGCTTTGGATTCTACCTTTCATAGACTTATCATCTGTCTGTTGGAAAGCTTTAAAGTTCATCCACACGTAGTGAGATGCATAATGATTTATGCCCCTTTGGAAAAATTAATTTGCTATCTTATCTGGAAATTATCGGGTGACAACGAACAACATCATCTTCCAGAGGGAAGTCTTTCAAGGCGATACCATGAGGCCTCTGCTTTTTTGCATCACACTTCTGCATCTATCTCTCGCACTACGAAATTCTCCTGGATACCTCTGCGGCAACACTAACCATCGCGAGCATAAGGTCACTCATGTATTTTATATTGATGACCTGAAAATCTTCTAAACTGTTGGCGTTGAACAAGGTATCTGTGACTAACATGCTTGCCGTACCGGTTCTACTCTACTCGTTTGGGGTGGTTCAATGGACGAAGAACGAGCTTACGGCCCTTGATATCACCACACGTATGATTATGCATATGCATTAGAGCCATCAAGACGGACGCGGACTTCTGAATATCCAATGTCTTAATGACTGAATTGTTATAAGTACAGCTTACATCATTGCAAATTGCAGAGATCCTCTCCTAAAAATGTTCAGGAAACACGAGATAATTGGCAAAGGAGCGTTCCTTTACACAGCCGCGGAGCAGGCGGCCAAGACCCTTGGCCTGAATTTGAACATCAGAAGTGAGGAAAGTGCATTACTCCATCTAGATGCTTCACCTCTAAAAGCCGAAGTGAAGAAAGCACAGGTGAAAAAATTTCACCAACAGCTAATCGACAAGAAAATGCACGGAAACTTTGACAGAAATGTAGAAAAACAGCCCTTGTCGAAGAAGCAAACTTTTGCTTCCCTCAGAGCATCAGGGCCTAATTCAGGTACAGAGGGTTGCATTTTCGCATGCTAGGACGGCGTTATTTCCACCTTAGTATACCGTGACCGCACTTTATGTCAAGTAGTTCCCAGCGATAAGTGCAGAGTATGTCATGCACACGCTGAATACTAAATTTGCTATCTCATCTGGAAAACATCTTGTGACAAATATCAACGTCATCTTTCAGAAAGGTGTCTTTCAGGGCGGCATCATGAGCCCTCTCCTCTTTTGCATGGATAATCTCAAGATCTATGTTAGAAATATAAAGCAACATATTCTCGATAATTGTTTCTGTTGCGCACTCAAGGCCTGACATAGTTCTCCTTAACTTCGAGAAGCGAACCATGTTTGTTAACGAATTTTTGGCACCAGCTGACAAAAACATCATAGCCAAGGAGAATGAAAATAAAGAGAGGTATAAAGACCTTGTAAGAGACTTGCGACGCTTATACTCGGAATATTCTGTAAATGTAATCGACCTGATCATTGGAGCTCTTGGAGGTGCCAAGCATTCACTGGTTAATAGCCTAAAAAAGCATCCCTGCCTGTCAACAAATGCTAAGACGCTTGCGGGGAAGATGCATAAGGCGGTCGTCCTTGGGTCGCTCCTTGTCCTCAGAGTGAACAAAAATTTTGCCGGATCATCGTATTAAATCCACCGCCGACTGTAACCACCTATCCCACAGTCGTGAGACGTGGTGAGAGCTGAAATTTTACCGCGATTTTGCTGGGAGCGGGTGCAGTTTTCCAGATTAGCACCCGTTCCCAGCAAAATCCCGCGGTTGTCCTCATGACATTGTTCTCCAAGGCTTCTAGAAACGAACTATATTCATGATGAATTCTCGGCTCCGACCGATGACAACATTACTGCCAAGGAGAAAGAAAATGAGGAGAGGTATTAAGACCTTAAAAGAGAGCTGCAACGACTGTACCCGAAATATTCGGTGAGAGTAATTGTCCTTGCGATAGGTGCTCTCTGAGGTGCGAAATTATCACTGGTTCGTAAAGTTGAAGCCATACCTGCGTTACAAAAACATTTCAAGGCATTTGCGAGATGGACGAAGGAAGCTGTCACCCTTAGGTCACTTTGTGTCCTCAAGACACACGAAGATTTCGCCAGGTTGTCGTTTTGATTTCGTCCTACCCTGTGGATACACATCTCGCGGTCGTGAAACGTGGCCACACTCTGTTCGAAATGCTTAGGATTCTACAGCACTTCTATAATACGAGCTTAAAGTGAAATTGCAAGCACGGTATTGGAAGAACGAAACTATAAATAAAAAATATATAAAAAAAACTATAAATAATATATAAATATAATAATAATAAATAAATAATAACCAAAAAGTCTTCCTCAGGATGGACAAATTAGCTGCAGCTAATACTGCTCTCCGCGATTTGCTCCCCGAAGATGTTAATCTCTGGAATTTGAACTGTGTAGTTTATGAGAAGGCAGTCTCCCTGCTTAGCGACGATAGAAGTAACTATACTTCGGTACGTCTGAGTAAGACACGCGAGCGTATTGCACAGCTTCAGTTCAAAATTGAAACGTCGAGACGGCATGCATCAAATGTTCAGTGTGTGATTAGCTACATAACATAAAATAAAAAGTTCTCTCCAAAAGTTAGGGCACTTGCTCGAAACTTGAGGAAAGCAAATCACACGCTGAACAAGTGTAAACTGTCGATCATCAAGCAGCACTGGAGGTAAAAAATAAGATCTCTTTCAACAGCGAAACAGCGCCTTGAACGGCGAGTTAAGTGGATTCAGGAAAATTCCACCTTTTCTACTAATCCTTCCCGTCTGTTCAATAAAGCGTCATGTGCAGTTAAAAATCCGCCTAGTCGAGAAGAGATTCAAGTCTTCTGGTAGCAAGTATATGGAGATGCTTATCAGCTAAATAAAGAGGCTTCTGATATATCACTCGTTCGTAACTTTTGCCAAAGGCAAAGGTTACAAGGTCCAGAGGAAGAGTGTCCGCTAATTACTGCGGAAGAAGTGAAGAAAGTTATTGCTAGAACTAAGGACTTTTCAGCGCCAGGGCCAGATAAAATCAACAACTTTTGGTGGAAGAAGTTTACTTCTACGCACCAACATCCAGCTCGTATATTTACTACTTTCTTAAACGGAGAACAACCCGTCCCGCAGTGGCTAGTGGAAGGATGCACGGTATTGATCCCTAAGAACGGAGATTCGTCAAGTCCAAAGAACTACCGGCCCATAGCTTGTTTAAACACCAGCTACAAGCTATTCACTGGCATCCTGAAAGAGAGGATATTAACATCTATCGAGCCGCCCGGGCAAAAACATTTGGTCTTGATTTTGTCTTGAATGTCTTCAATATGTCTTTAGGACCATGATGTGTGGTTCCGTCTCACCAGCTAGACATTGGAGATACACAGATTTTGCTTGCATTTATGACTGTTGACTGAGCCAAGACAAGACCAGGTTGACTTGTTTTAAGACAAGAAGTGTAAGTCCTGATAAATGCAACGAATTGCTCTTAAAGAAAATTATATTGCCAGTTTGTGGCTTTAACATTTACCAGGGTCAAAAGTAAAGAAGTTTTAGTTTGTAAATTTTATTGTCCATTATACTCCGGCCTCTATAAACTATGGACCCCACCGGCAGGGCCTGCCATTTCCAGGAATCAGGTAGCTAGGTGAGGACCAATTATTTGACATCTGCTGAGGATTAAAATTTTACAACCGATAAAACTTGTAATTTTGTAATAAATAATTTTTAAATAAGAAATTCAGAACCTGCCTGTCTCAACAACTGCAGGCATATAAAATTTTTGATGAAAAGATTAAAACTGTCATTTTCGAGAAGTATCTAGTGAACTGTTGGAGATAGGAAAAAATGGACAACATTTTTAGATTCGCCATCCAAACAACATAACTATTGCAGATAAATGAAATTATTAACTCATAAACAATAAATGCCATGAAGATAAATAATGTAAACATTCTATAAAGTTTGGAGCGGATTAGTGATGACCCTCAGAGGCCTCGGTCTCAAGACATAAATTTGTGTCTTCAAGTCAAAAATATTCGTCCTAAGACATCAAGAATAGTCTGGTTCCGTCTCACGAGCTAGACATACAGAATGACTTGGAATTGTCTTGGATTGGTCTTTACCCAAGACAAAATCAAGACCAAATATTTTTACCCGGGCGGTATGGAGTGTAATAGTCGAACAACGTGGATGCAAGAGAGGGCTGGCAGGTTGCAGGGAGAACCTGTTAATAGACAGGTGTATTACCCAGAATTCGATCAGGTATCGACGCAATCTGTCCATGGCTTGGATTTATTACCGTAAGGCAATCGATAACACGAACCATGAGCTACTTATTAAGCTCCTTGAGTGCATGGAGGTGCATCCAAAAATAGTGAGATGCATAAAAGAGCTTATGCTCTTGTGGCGGACAAGATTTGTCATAACGTCTGATAAAAGACAAGCGACTACAAGATATGTCACATATGAGAGGGGTGTCCATCAAGGAGACTCTCTAAGTATACCATTCAAGAAATACCATTCAACATCTTGGTATTGCAGAAACATATACATATCTTGGAATACCGCAAGCGGAAACCCAAAATGTGCGAGTGTTAAAAACGGCCCTTGGAAAAAGGTATCGCCAGATTCTCAGAAAAATTTGGGCTTCCGAATTATCTGGAAAGAATAAGATCCAGGCGACCAATATGCTGGCCGTTCCTATACTGCTCTGCACGTTTGGTGCGGAAAAATGGAACGTCGATGAGTTGCAGCAACTTGACCGAAGCACACGCAAGATAATGACAATCCATCGAAGTCTTCATCCTAGATCTTCCGTACCTCG
Organism: Andricus quercusramuli; assembly: GCA_932178445.1. Taxonomy (NCBI): domain Eukaryota; kingdom Metazoa; phylum Arthropoda; class Insecta; order Hymenoptera; family Cynipidae; genus Andricus; species Andricus quercusramuli. The sequence goes on from CAKNXH010062270.1 coordinate 50,576, forward strand.
AATATATCTCCCTCG
>CAKNXH010062270.1:52486-76315 GCA_932178445.1 Andricus quercusramuli
GTGTGGACCGCTCGCTGCGGCTCTCCCACCAAGAGTTTACACTCCACTCTAAGGGTTCGGGGTAGTGGTAAATTCTATTGTATGACGTCAGAATTTACCACCACCCCGAACCCTTAGAGTAGAGTGGAGACTCTTGGTGGGAGAGCCGCAGCGAGCGGTCCACACGTGTTAACGGAGCTGGACTCGAGAAATTTCCCCTCGCTGATGACGCCTGCCTTAGTTTACCGCGAGCGTTTAATGAATGTACCTGTGAGCGATACCAACTGCCGAGCGTGCAAGCAAGAGCCAGAAACACTTGCTCTAAATATGCACGATACGGGTACATACACGGAGAGGAGTTCACTGCGACCGTTACTGCCAAGTCCGCTGCCGTCGTGCATAACTTGCGAGTGGGAGGGAGGCAGAAGCTGTTGCTGCGCTCTCATGAACCATTGCGGGCGCAACTTAACCGCTCCGGCGTGTGACCGTAATACGCAGCGCAGCTACAGTTACTCCACTCGCAATGATAGATACGGTTTACTCTGCAAGCATTACTGCACGCACCGTTTTTTTCTATGTGGTTTATCCTGGAAACAAACATCGTAATTGTTTACACTGACAGCTTCTGTTAAAAATGGCTCTTAAAGGTATTTAAATTGCTCAAAAATACTTATAACAGCAAGATAATAATAAAAAAGAAGGGGCAAGAATGATGGTTAAAAGACGCAGTAAACCCTTTTCCAGCTCACCCTGGTCACAAAGTATTTTAGGAAGATTTAAATACCTTTAAGAATCATTTTTAGCAGAAGCCGTCAAAATAAACAATTACACAAACAGACCTCGATATCGTGTTGCTGTTTGAATTTTTCCTTGCACCACTTACACGCTTAACTCACAAACTTACAAACTAACAAACAATAACTCGAGAATATAATAAATTTCGACGTTTGTTGCAGCGACACAAGAACATTCGAGTACGCGCGACGACGATCAGCTGATATCGTTAGACTTCAATGCCGTTCAATCCCATTGCAGTGGTAACCGCGACGGCTCAGGAATCTGGCAGTAACTGTTACTGCGACGGGCGCAAGAGTCGCTGCAGAATCTTTTACGGTGGCGCGCAGTGACTGTCGCGGTGTAACAGTAATATTCCCGTCATCAATCGTAACCGTCGCTGCCCAGCCCCTTAATATGTACAATAACTGAATTTATTATTTTTTTAATCTGAAAGTACACTAAATGTTTATTGTGAAACGATTTGAACCTTTCAAGACCAAAATTGATATAAAGATAGAATGCATTTCAAATCTGACAGCACATGAAGTCGTTGAATCTCTTGCAGACGAAATATCTAGTTTTTTAGAGGAAATTAGGCGATACGTATTTTTCCGATTTGCAAAAGAAAAGAAAATTTTGAGAAGTTATGCGTGTTTGAATTTTGTGCTTTTTTTAACCCGAGTTTTTTTCTTAACATTTCTATAACTTTTGACCTAATCGAGATATGTGTATATTTAATATGTGTTTGAAAATTAAAAGTCGATTTTCTCAAAAAAAAACCCACCTTTATATTCTTTGCCAGTTTTTTTTTTTGAATTTGTAATTTGATAGGGAAGATATGTTTTAAGTTTTATGCTGGCTAAATATTTGTTGTGGCCAGAATAATTTTTTTTCTCACAATCGAATTTTCTACTTCTTTTTCGATATCTTTAATCGTTTAAGAGAAAGATTAAAAAATTACATTTTTAGGAAAACAAATTTTCCCGGCCTCAAAAATGGTTAAGCCCGCATGATGCTGATAAGATGCCTTGCTTCTATTAGGAGAAACTGTAACAACATATGCGAAAAAATAAAAAGGTGGGGTTTTCCAGAACATATAATTTTTTCTTTAAATTTTCAAAAAACATGAAAAAAAATATTTTCTGGAAAATCCCTTCTTTGCTTACCTTCCAAAACTTTTTGAAAATTTTTTGCTAATAGAAGAGGGGCATCCTATCAGTTTTTTACGGGATAAGCCATTTTTGAGGCCGAGTGAATTTTTTCCCTAAAAATGTAATTTTTGAATTTTTCTCGTAAATGATGAAAGGTATCGCAAAAAGTGAAAAGCCATTTTTACTAGAACTTTTTTAGATGTGTAAACTTTTATCTTAAGATTTTTTCTTATCTGTCATTGTCTGTGAAAAAAGTAGACAATTTTATTATAAAAAAAATATTATTCTGGTCACCAATAGTTATTTAGCCAGCAAGAAACTTACAAGATATTTTCCTTATCAAAGTACAAATTTAAAAAAAAATTGCAAAAAAATATGAGGGTTGGTTTTTTGAGAAAATCTACTTTTAATTTTTTCAGAAAAGCTACCGCCATATTGTTAATTTTAAACCTTTTTAATTTTTGCGGCGGGTCACGGAAGAAGTTAATACACGCTATTCGAATACAAGAGAACTTGGTTGCAAAAAAATGGTACTAGCATATAAAAATTGTTTTACAAAATTTGGTGCAACTTTTCAACGAAAAAAAACTTTATAATAAGCGATATAGTTCAAGATACTTGAAAAAGCTTGAATTTTCCAAATATGTGTTATTATATTTTTTTAAATGTTCAAAGTCTTTAAAGCCTGCTCTGATAAAATTACTGCATCCATGGAACTGGGTTTCTTTCACGCAGAAAAAAGAAATGTAATATCTACTAATCAAGAAATGTAAAGTGTTTCCTGTAACCGTAACAGTATATACTGCTCTTAATGAAGGGGTGAAAATGTCAAAAGCACTTAGCATTTCGTGAATGTCACAGTGAAATTAGGGTGAATTTAACGGCAATCCTTTAGTAAAATAAACCTCTATTCCCTGGTATGAAATATGGTAAGATATGTTAAATCCACTGAACCGAGATTACAATAGTGGTGCAGTGAACATTACAGAAGTATCGGTACATGCTACTGATCCGAATAGCTTCTTTAGCTCGCACTCAAAGTCGTAATAACGCAACCTATCCGCATCACATTACTCCATATTCTTACACAGCAATAAAGGGGTTTTGCAATAAATAACACAATTTGGGATGGCGAATCTTATTCACAGGTTTTTGCGTTCCGCGACTGTTCCAGCTGACTTGTATGGATATATGAAGTAAATGCGAGAACTTTTGTCGTGTGCCGCGATGGCATGAACGCGTATTCAAAAGTCGTTACCGAGGTCGCCACCTTAGTTACAACTGCATTTCGTAATTATTTCACAGATCGCAACTCGAGTAGTGGTTAAGGTAATCGACTTGCGTGCTTAGGTTTATGCGTTCAACCCCCCCCCCCTCCCTTGCGTGCGAAATTTTAATTGTCTTATAAGCGTTGTAACTTACAAATACCGATTAATTATAGTTATATCCGAAAATATATCTCAGAATTAACCGTTTGTTTATTTATTAATTATTTCTTAGCAATTTTTTTACAATTTAAAGAGCCGTCCAAACTACAGTCTGCACCGTTAACATAAGTAAGAATTGTTTATATTATCCGTCAAAGTGACATGATAATTCGTAATTACAGCATCGAGGAATAAAAGGATCGGTAAAATCTACTGATCCGCAGGTCAACAGCACTTGAGAATCGGTTGGTAACCATCAATGATAGTCATATTCAGTTGCCTTTAGTTCTAAACTCTACTGAACTGGCGTGTTGTCCATATACGTACTTGGAAGATCAGTAGATTTAACTTGGTTTTCAGTAAAATATAGGGTTCATTTTATGCGTTTTGGTTTCTTTTCTTTGAACCAAGGATTTGTTTACTTCCGTTGAGTAAATAATGTAGTGTAGTAAATAATGTAGTGTAATCGATTCTTTGAAGTGATACATAAATATGTATTCAAATTAAGTCATTTATCTATGTGTGGATCAACTACTTTAGGTTTCTTTTTTTGAAAGAAATATATATATTTTTTTTCATTCATTTTCCATTCAATTCATCGAATGAAAAAAAAACAGTAATCGGCTTGAAAAGATTATTGTAATTAAATAATTACTTACATTTAACAAATATTTATTGAAATGAAATATTATTCTATTCCACTGGAAAAAATCGTCGTTCGAATAAAATATGTGCAATTAGTTACCTGGAAAACATATTTATTCGAACAAAAGGAAATAATTTCTGAAATAAATACATTTGCATTTCGTTGAAATGAGAATTTTTTACATTCTCAAACAGAACAGTGTAAAAAGTCTGAAAATCATAAAATTTTGTCGGTGTCTGTTTGTATATCGGTCTAGTACAAGACAGAAAAGCTTAAAAATTATGCTTATGGCATTGTTTAATTCGATGTAAATTGAAAAAGTAATATGCTTCTTAACATTTCGAAAAATTTCAGAAAAAAGAAAAAAACTATTTTTCTAAAAGATTAGGAAATTTCAATCAACATTTTTACTAGATATTGAATATATTCCGGAACAATCCTAATGAAATTTTTTGATTAGACCAAAATTAAAAAAGTTAAATCATTTTCAAAACTATTATGCAATTTTGTTTTTAAGAGATTTTTAAGAGAGATAAAAGAGATGTTTATTCGTCATATTTAGTAGATTTCAACAAGTTTTTTGAATTATTTTGAGGATATTTTTCAATTGGACACAAATGGACAATGTTCTAGACAAGTAATAGTTCAGTTGATTACCTATATTGGGATATTTTTAAAACGCTCTGAACGAATTGTCATACTGTTACCATTATTGAAGATCCCAAAGAAATAGGATTATTTGTCTAGAAAGCGGATCGTGAGACTCAAATTCTAGTATACCAGGGTGTTAGTTGAAGTTTGCCGGTTTTACTCATAGATGTTGCTAGAGATATGTATACATTTCTATGATTTGGCATCTATGTCATATTTTTCTATGGACAATAACCTTCAAAAATACACAATTACATTCTGCCAAACTAATAGCATCACAGTTGTTTACCTCAGTGAATAAGCCGAGTTTCGAAAAGAAAAAAGCAGTTGAAGCTCATCGATTGCTGGTAGAAACTTATGGTGAACATGCTCCAGTGATTAGAACATGTGAGACATGGTTTCGTCAATTTAAAAGTGGAGATTTCGATTTAACAGACAATGAACATCCTGGTGCAGCCAAAAAGTTCGAAGACGAGGAATTGCAGGCGTTATTGGATGAAGACCCAAGCCAATCGCAACAACAATTGGCACAAACGTTTAAAAGCCATGGGAAAAATCCAAAAGTATGGAAAATGGGTACCACACCAACTGAACGATAGACAAATGGAAAATCGAAAAACCATTTTCATCGCTAAAGTGGTGAAGAACACATTAAAAGCATTGAATTGGGAAATATTATCCCACCCGCCGTACTCTGCAGACCTCGCCATGTCCGACTATCACCTTTTCGCATCGATGAGACACCCACTCGCAGAGCAGCGCTTCGCCAATTTTGAAGAAGTCGAAAAATGGCTCGTCGAATGGTTTGCTTCGAAAGAGGAAAAGTTTTTTTGGAATGGTATCCATGATTTGCCTGAAAGATGGGCAAAATGTGTAGAATCCAATGGTCAATACTTTGAATAACATTTTTTTTTAGATTCCCTTGAGAATTCAGTGTTCTCTTCATTGAAAAACCCGGCAAACTTCAACTAACACCCCTGTTAGTTTAAAAGCCACATGTTTGTAGTATTCATGTCATCCAGAAACAAATGATTATCATCTGTGTTCGTTAGGTTAGTCCGAAAAATTGACTTTTGAATAAATGACATGCCGTAAAGGCATTCACGTTTTTGGGTTTAAACTGAGTTTGCAGAAAATTATCAAAATTTGTTCAAGAGGCTCTGAATGTTCACGCCCATAGCCCCTTATGGAGCACCAAACAACTGAAATTGACAATTGTTCGGGTCCCGAGAATTGAATGTTTGACCATAGGCTAACTACGAACTTGCTTGGAAAAGTTTAACGGATCGTTATGAAGATTCGCGATCACTCGTCCATTTTTATACAAAATCATTGTTCGAATTTCCAACTTTAACAAAGGCTACGTGCTCTTCTCTGAGACAGCTAGTTGATGACGCGAAAACCCACCTGTTAGCATCAAACGCACTAGGTGAAAATATAGAGTATTGGGATATGATGGTAACATATTTATTCTCCACTTAGTAAGTTAGATTTTGCAACTAAGAGAAAATGGGAAAAATGAATACTGTCAGCGACAGAAACGCTAACGTTTACGGGAGTGACTCAGTTCTTGGAAGGTCATTGCAAATATCTGCAGAATATTGGCGGTAGATAAACCAGGCCTTCAGACTAACGGTAATCAACAAAAGCAGAGGAATTCGAAACATTGTGCGGTTTATTGTTAATCATAGTTTATTGTGCGATGATTCTCACGCGTCAGTCAAATGTGAAAAATTGTACGCACTTCCTGTGAACATTCGAAACAAGGGGTGTAACTCGGGACCGTGCGCGAAGTGTCCGGGTAGGCACAACACAATTTTCCATATCGACGGAAATTATACGAGGGTTGTCTTTTATATTTAGGGAATGGGCGATCCTGCTGCTGCCATATGAAAACCGATGACTCTATCGTTATGTCTGACACTTTTTTAGTAATTTTTCACTCAGAACGTTTTGACGTGCGGGCACGATTTATGTCGTGTGAACATTTCCGTGTGAACATTTCCGTGTGATCATCTTTTACAACTTTCGACGTGGATTATCTCAAGAACAGTGCATCGATGAACTTTATTCGACTTTTGGCTATGAAGAACCATCAAAAACAACAGTGTATCGATGGTGCTTCGAATTTAATCGAGGCCGTAGTTCGCTCACTGACGAAGTTCGAGAAGGTGGTCCAAAATCAGTCTTTATCCCAAAAAACATTGATGCTGTGCGTGAACTGATACTGAAAGATCATCATGTGACTTATTGTGAGATTGAGGCATTCTTATGCATTGAAAGGACCAGCATACATTTAATATTGCAGGAACATTTGGCTGTCAACAAATTTTTTACCGTTGGATCCCACATAATTTGTCCATTGTTGAAAAAAGGCTTGTGTGGAGCGGTCATTTCAAGTCCCTGTGCACGACACAAATCGCGCCCGCACGTCAAAACGTTCTGAGTAAAAAATTACTAAAAAATGTCAAACTTAACGATAGAGACATCGATTTTCGTATGACAGCAGCAGGATCGCCCATTCCCGAAATATAAAAGACAACCTCGCACTAAAAGGGTTGAAGAATTACATAAAATATAGACAACATCCAATGGACAATCCAGCAGGACAACTCTCGTTGCTCATGCTGCACGTGAGAGTGACAAACATGTCTGACTCGGGACCGCGATCGTGTACGTGAAGGATCGGTACGGTAATCGGCACGAGTGCCGCGCTCTTCTGCATTCCTGCAGTCAGGTTAATTTGATGACTCAAGACTTTTATAATCGATTGAGGCTACCGGTCGTGAAATCTGAAGTTATTGTGTCGGGAGTGTTCAAATCAGCTCAAGAACCTAAATATGAGGCTCAAGTTATTCTAAACTCGTCATGCACCGTGTATTCGAGTAAAATAACATGTCCGATTACACCGGAGATTACAGACGAGATACCAAAAGTACAGCATAATTCTAGTGTTATCACTTCTATAAGTCTGTTTTATAGGGTTTCAAAGAAACCCCATAAGTGAAAAAATGGATTTTGCGAGTTTTTGGGGCTAATTAAGATTTTTTGTGGTTTTTTAATGCAAGTTATTTCTGATGCATACATAAAACACCTTTCTTGTAATTAAGTAGTCAGGTTTTACCCTCCCTACAGTGTCCCTCCCTACAGATTCACATACTTGAAGTGTGACATGACTGCTAACATTTTTTGTTTACATTCTCATCTACACTGAGCGAAGAATTCCCCATTGGTTCGGGTTTACACCCCAATATTTGGGGTGGTTTCTCTTTTTTTCTGTTTCACACGAAGGATTGGTGCGCTCGCACCAACGAGTCGTGCAAGAACCCCAACCATTGGGGTGCTCACCCGAAGCAGCAGCGGCCGAACTGGTGGGGTGCGCGCTCCAATGGTTGGGGAGCTTGTACCTATGATTCGGGAGATTTCAGTCGTCCACCGCGTTGGATGTTGCGCGTTCGACGTTTGCGCATGTTCGCTAATGACCGCAGCTGATAAACATCAGCCTCTTCCCGAATATTACTGTTTCCAGTTTATGTCAATTTTATTATTCATGTGCGAGATGTATGCATATATACAGAAATAATTCTGGAGAAAAAATAAGGTTTTATATTTCTCTTACCTTCCTTAATGATTATCCAAAAAAAACCAGATAAGTAGTTCACACTGTATTCCACTGACATCTCACACATGAATAATAAAATTGACAGAAACTAGAAACGGTGACATTCGGGAAGACCCTGATGTTTATCAGCTGCGGCCATTAGCGAACATGCGCAAACGTCGAACGCGCAACATCCAACGCGGTGGACGACTGAAATCTCCCGAATCATAGGTACAAGCTCCCCAACCATTGGAGCGCGCACCCCACCTGTTCTGCCGCTGCTGCTTCGGGTGAGCACACGAAGGATTGGTGTGCTCGCACCAACGAGTCGTGCAAGCACCCCAACCATTGGGGTGCTCACCGAAGCAGAAAATAAGAGAAACCACCCCAACTATTGGGGTGTAAACCCGAACCACTGGGGAATTCTTCGCTCAGTGTACAGAAGGCATTAGATTTGTGTAAAATTTGTCCCCCCCCCCCCCCCCGGATTCTGTCAAATGTCCACGTTTTGACACCCCCTGAACCCAAAAAACAGGTTTTTACGAATTTGTCTGTCTGTATGTATGTATGTCTGTCTGTGAGCACGATAACTTTCGAAATATTTGATCGATTCGATTGTCCTTTGGTATACTCTTTGAGTCTCCTAAACTAAAGGTCAAGTTCGTTAGCCAGCCATTTTGGATAAAAATTCATAAAATGAGAAAATTTTGAAAATTTTTTAGACAATTTTTTCCAAATTTGGAAATTATATGTACGGCTGTTCATAGTACTCGGAAATTCGAACGATTTATTCCCATGACATTTTTTGATAAAAGGAAAATTTTCAGATTTACAGCATTTTAAAAATCCAAAAAAAGAAACGAAAATTAACATTTTCAGCCAAACAACGCACTATAAAAAAAAAGTCTAGGCAAGAAAAATGTTTCTCTTTGCACGCCCTACAAGATTATCATAACGACTTTTTGAATTTCCTCGAAAAATCGAAAATTCACATTTTTATTGCACAAAAAATAATTAAAAATCCAAAAATTCTATTTTACATGGGAACTTCTACCTAATACAACGCTGCTGAGGGCTGGTGAACTTCTCAGCATAAAACGTCAACCAATTTTGAGTATCTCGGTTTCCATTCCCTCCCCCCCACCGTAATACAGAAAGGGTGCTAAAAAATTCTGGGGATCCAAAAAGAAAAAACTATAACGGGGAAAAGTTAGTTAGCTCATGCTAAGAAAAGGACCTATTTACTACAAATACTTGGTTTATACATAGAATGATCCGCATTCACACCTGGCGTAAAGAAAAAAGCCGCAGTATAATTGACTTCGTTATTGTGGATGAAAGATTAAGAGAACTGGTCGAAGATACAAGAGTCATGAGGGGCTCTGAATGTTATACTAACCATTACCTTCTAGTCTCCAAAATGAGCTTAGGGCGGGGATGGAGAAGAAAGAGAACCAAACAAACGCGAAGCAAGATTAAAAATTTACAGAAACCGGAAGCGCGGATAGATTTTCAGAATAAGTTAAACAAACGCATAGATAGGGCTACGGGATATCATTTTTAACACTTCGAAAATTAACGTGAATAAAACAAAAATCATAATGTTTGAAGGAAAAGGTTATAAAACAATTTGCAACATTGTCCTAAGTGATGAGAAATTAGAACAAGTTGATAAGCATATATATCTAGGTAACCTATTCACTATTGACGGGAAGATAAATGGGGAGATAGATAGGCGCATAAACGAGGGTCAGAAGGTTATCGGTATAGCAGGTCCATTCGCAGAAGTAAAAATACATAAAAAAGCTGAAATGGCGGTACATAATTCTATATTTGTACCGACTGTGCTATATGGTAGCGAGACATGGACCCGTTAAGAAAAGGATAAGGGTAAAATTAGCGTGATTGTCATGATACCTCTGCGCACAATTTTCGGGAAAAAACTGATGGACAAAGTCCGAAACGAGACAACCCTCCCAGAATGTGATACAGGAGAGACACTATAGTTGACATTTTGGAAAGAAATCAGTTAAGTTGGTTCGGACATCTTGAAAGAGTGAAAGATGAACGACTAACCAAACAAGTCAATGAAGGTGAAGTAAATGGCAGAATGCCCAGGGGTAGACCGCCAAAAGAATGGTTAGAATCTGCGAATGAGACATTAATCTGAAGAGACATAAGAAGCCATAGAAACACGAGAGCTTGCATGAAAAAATGCATGGACGTGAAGGAAGGTAGAGAAGTATGCCAGGATAGAAAAGTGTGACGACAAATAGTTTATAAAAAGAATGTGAGTAGAGTGTATGACACCTGAAACAAAAGACCTTAGGTACTAATAGGCCCAGGTGGGAGATCGCACACATAATAATTTTTTGAGGCTCTTTACTTGGGGTGATCACTAGAGAGATTGATCAGCCACCTGGGTCGGAGCAGTGTTGCGGGACGAACGTGTTATTTAAATAAATAACACGCAAATTCTAGATCAATCTGAAAAATGTATATCTCCTTCCCCACATTACTATTTTCCAATCGAGCGAATCACGCCTACCCCGAAAGGGAAATGGCTTAATGGTATAATGATAATTAATGTTCATGGCATTTGAAAATTCGAACAATTTATTCTATTTTTACATTCTCATCCAGAGAAGGTATTAGATTTGTGTAAAATTTACCCCCCCCCCCCCCCCCATTTTTGTCGAATTTGGCGAAGCGTGCAATAGTGAGCATATGAAGTGCAATAACCGAGATGAACCGAGCTTAAAGCGTCAGGCAAATGTGCCCGAGCGCGTAGCGTGACGTGAATATATTATCGAGCGCGAAGCGCGAGATACAACAGGTGCGCGCCCTAGGCGCGCTTAAACTAGCGAGCCGCGCGCGAAGCGAGCCACGCGCGAGGCGCGCCATGAGAATGTGCCCGCGAAACGGGCAGATTTTTTTTTTATATTGGCCTTAAGCACTTTCTTTAAATATATGATGCAGTTCAAATTGCAATACTAACTTGCTAGATATTATAAATACTGACTGAAAGAATCATGCTTATATGCACGGAGAAAAATGGAAGGTCTGTTTAGCCATATAGATGTGCAGACCGACCATATTGCAGGGTCAACTATAGGACAGCCCTTGCATATGGCTAAAGCGACTATCTCTAGAAGGTTGAAACAAGAGGTTCAAATCGATCATCTCAAAGTGTCGACTCGATCATTGTGAAGGGTCGATTTGGACACCTCGGATCACCGCTGTGATTATCTCAATACCGTCGATTCTATCAGCTCGGATTGATCGATTCGACCATTTCAAAGAGTGGGTATGATTATCCCGGAATTTCAATATGGATATTTTAGGAGGGGAAATTCGATTATTGCAGAGGGTCGATTCAAAAATCTGATATGGTTGAAATTACTATTTCTAAGAGCCAAATATATATTTTTATATTATTTTTAAAAATTAATAAAAAAAATTAATTTGATTTTCTGATCTGGACTAGTATAAAGGTCTACTATGTAAACAGTGGGGAGCCCATTATCAATTGATTTATAGTAAGCATTCTGTAAAATAAAAATCCTCTTCCTCATCTTCTCACTGTTGGAGCTTCATTTTTTACAAAAAATTTTTTGTGTAATTCTTTTGAAAGAATTAAATTTGTTAAAAAACATTTATACTTGTTTAAAAATTTTTTATTAATCAGGTTAACTTAGATTGAGTAGTCAGAGACTTCCCAACTTTTCTGCTCCATTTTTGCAAAGAGTAAATTCTCTCAAAGTAAAAATCTCAATTTACTCTTTGCAAAAATGGAGCAGAAAAGTTGGGGAGTCTCTGACTACTCAATCTAAGTTAACCTGATTAATAAAAAATTTTTAAGCAAGTATAAATGTTTTTTAACAAATTTAATTCTTTCAAAAGAATTACACAAAAAATTGTTTGTAAAAAATGAAGCTGCAACAGTGAGAAGATGAGGAAGAGGATTTTTGTTTTATAAATATTGACCAAGATGACGAAATTTGAAATTTAATTGTACGTCCTAAAGAGGAAAACGACACAAGTTTTCGAAACGTTGGCAGTAGACAATAAAGGACTTTTAACATCTCAATCTACTTTTGGTCTGAAGTATGTCAATTCTTTACCATCTTCATATATTATTTATAAACTTATATTACTCAGACAAAAAAACATCGCTTTAACACCATTACGAATCAAACTAATATTATATGTAAGCATTCTGATAATAATATTTGATAAAAAATTAATAATTCATAATATAAAATCGTAACAAAAGAAATTGGTAAGAAAAACTTCTTTATGAATTTAATTTTTAACGTTTTTTCTACGAATTAGTAGTTTTTACTGAAGATTGGTCTGGAAATACTTCTTATACTATTCATCAATTGATAAAAGTCATCACACTATGTAATTAGTATAATTTCATAGTAATTCAGATGTAGAGTATAACATATTCTATAGCGTATTCAAAAACAGTATATTGATTGAAAAAATGATAAACCCACACGTAACCTTAAAATTAAACGAAATATTCAATTTAACGATGAATGGGTTAAAGTTCGCTAAAAATCGTGGTTATAAATGCATAGTTTTATTTTCAGACAAGTGACAACGCAATTTCATTTTTGGCTTATCGGTAGTACTCACTGCTATATTTAATTTATGTCCATAGAGATCCCTACATTAATGACAATTCTTTACAGCCTTCGTTACAGATAAATTTAAAAACTAATACAATTACGGTCGAACATTGTATATAAAACGTAGAATGAATTATTGAATATTATTAATTAATTAATACTTGAACGCATTCAAACTGCTAACGCGCACAACTTTCGCTTGCCTAAAGATTTCCTTGTGTGTGATCCGTCCCATAAATATTCCCTAGAAAAAGTAAATAATCAATAAGCAAAATCAATCATTTGAATCAGTGGTGTCGTCGAGGCCTGGCGGTTCTTTAGAAGAAAGTTAAATTTCTATCTAAAAATTTCATTTCATACCAAGAAAGATGGCTTTTATACCATGAAAAATGAGATTTCAACAAAAGAGTGAAGTTTTTAAGTTAGAAAGTCGAATGTTTTTGAAAGCGGTGGACTTTTAAATCGGAAAAGATAAATCTTTAACAAAAAACATAATTTTTGATCAAGAAAGATCAATTTCGAGCAAGATTTTCAACCAAAAAGTTGAACTATCAACAAACAAGAATAATTTACTACCCAAAAAGACGAATTTTGAATGAAATATATGTATGAATTTTCTATCAAATAAATGAAATTTCAAGCAATAATTTAAATTTTTAGCAAAGAAGATTCACAGAAAAAACAACTTGTAATCTTTACAGCGATTTCCGCGTAATTTTTACATGTTACCAAAATCCACTTCTGTTATATCTTCTGTGTTAGTTTTTTTACCCAAAAAGACGAATTTTCAACAAAATACATAAAATTTTCTACCGAACAGTTGAATTTCTAACTCATACAGTATAAAGAATACAGTTTTAGCCAAAAATTGTATATTTCAATTGTCAGACAAAAACTATTTGAAACTACATTGAACTCTCACGAATGAGAATGTAAAATAACTTTTAACGGCAAAAAAAAAATTATAAACAAAACTGTTAAAAGTACAACCAGAAAGATGAATTTTCGACAAAGAAAATTGAATAGTCCATACGAAATACAAATTTCCAACGTAAATAATGTTTTACCAAAAGAGACCAATTTTGAACAAAATACATAAATTTTCAGCAAAATTATTTAATTTCGAAGACAAAAAGACCAATTATTTACAAAAAAGTTGAATTTTCCAGACAAAAATATGATTCTTCAACCAGTAAGTTTAATTTTTAAGCCAAAAAGATGATTTTTTACCACAAAAGTTCATTTAAAATCAAATTATAATAGTTAAATTTTCAACCAAAAACATGAACCTTCAACAAAAAAAATGAATTTTGAACAAAAAAGATAATTTTCAGTAAAAAAAGATGAATTTTCAATAATATTCTCAATCCAAAAGTTTAACTATCATCAAACAAGGATAGTTTTCTACCCAAAATACGACTTTTTAAGAAAATATGTGAATTTCCTAACAAACAGTTGAATTTTCTACCAAAAAGTTTAATTTTTACCAAGAAAATTAATTTTCTATCAAGAAATAAGAATTTCAACTTATCTAATATACAGGATAAGGTTTTACCCAAAAATAAAATAGTTAAATTTTCCGCTGAAAAAAAAATAACGATCAAAATGAATTTTTAACAAAGTTAATAAATCTCAACCGAAAATATGAATTCTGGACCAAGAAGTTTAATGTTCCACCACGAAAGATTAATTTTGAACAAATTGCATGAATTCTAAGCGAAATGTTTCAATGTTTAAGGCAAACAGATGAATTTTCTACAAAGCAGTAGAATGTTTACCACAACAGTTCATTTAAAAGGGAACATTTGAATTATCAACCAAAAAGATGAACTTTTTACTGAAAAATAATTATTTTTAACCAAATAGTTTAATTTTCAAGCCAAAAAAAATGTATTTTCTACAAAAAAGTAGAATTCTCACCATAAAAGTTCATTTAAAATCAAATGCATGAATTTTCAACCAAAAATTGAAACTTTCGACTAAAAAAGATCAATTTTTAATTTTAATTAAGTTGAAAACAATAAAAATTCAATTAAGCTGTCACAAAATAAAATTGACATGAAAATTTTAAATAAAAATGCTCAATTCAACATAGATTCGAAAAAGTCGCGGGTTTTCAAATAAGCTTGATACCGACGCTTTCAGGCTCGGGAGTTTCGGGACGCGAGTTTTCCCTTCCTGAGCCTGCCGCTTCACTTATCAGTTTATGCCTTTTGGCAGGTAAGAAATCCTGGTGATCTGGAGTAATTTCTTCTCGCGCGTGAGTAATGTCTACGTCGATAAACTCCTGGTCATCTGTATGTGCATTTAGAATTAATGCGCCTGCAGGCGACACTGTTGCTCCAATTCCTATTTATATAAAACTTTCGTTTAAACAATCTGACAGAATTTCATGCATTATACATGTTAAACAAAGAAAAATAATTGTGAGAAAAAATATTCCAAAAATTCTGAAATTCAATATAGCAAATTCTACGGTCAGGATGCGATAATTAAATTAAAAATAATTTTACGCATGTTACAACGTTTCTCTACGAAACTTTGATTACTAAACACCAAAATCACAGTTGAATATTGTTCTAAACTGTTGAATTTTCAAGACAATGAGACAACTTTTTTATACAAAATTACATGAATTTTGATTTCAATAGTTGAATTTTCAAACAAAAGAGATTAATTTCTCAACTAAAATGAAATAGTTTAATTCTCATTCAGAAAAATTAATTTTCAATCAAAGACATGGACTTTGTACTAAAATTATCACTCTTCTACAGCAAAAATTTGTAATAAATTACATAAATTTTGAACCAAATAGTTAAGTTTTTACATTAAAAAGATTATTTTTTTAACAAAAATGGCATAGTTAAATTTTTATTTGTAGAAATTGACTATTCATTTGAAAAATGATCTTGTAATAAAAAAGACTCAAATTTTCTACTGCACAGTCGACTTTTCAAACAAATTTTTGAATTTTCAAGACAAAAAGACGAATTTCCTATATAAAATAGTAGAATGTTTAACCCGAAAATATGAAATTTTAACAAAAAAGTTCATTTTCAACCGAATAGTTAAATTTTCAGTTTAAGCAAAAAATTTTGACTCCAAAAAAGGGAAATTCTGAAAAAGTTCATTTCTCAACTAAACATATAAATTTTCCACTAAAATTATGAATCTCCTACCAAAAAAAGAAATTTGTAAGAAATTGCTTAAATAATAATAATAATAATAACGCGAGAACACCTGTTATAATAATAGAAGAGCCTCGGTGGCTCAGTTGGTTAGACGCTCGGACTTCACCTCAGAGGTCCGGGGTTCGATCCCTGAGCCGGTACCTCTTGAAATTTCTCTATGTACCTTTACCAAGGTTCTGGTGGTTCGGAACCCACCTTAAGCTGTAGGTCCCCCCATCACGCACTTGACTGTAACCCAGTCCGTGAATGATGGGGTAAAAACCAGGCTTAAATATTTCAAGGCACATGCTCTTTTCAGATCACTTGATTGCATTATAATAATGCGTCCGTGACTGATAATATATACCGGGGCAACCCCGTGCATAATATTCAAACAAACAAACAAAACAAAAAATCCAACTCTAACCAAAAATGCCTTCGACATATTGGGCTGCCTGAGAGAAAAATGAGTTTCCTCATTTTTTTTATAATAGATCTTTATTATGAACCCAGTCTACAAACAAATTTAATACACAAAAACAGATGAACAATAGGAACATAAAAGGCAGAGGTTCAGCTCAAGCTGCTTTCCAACCTATCCATATAGTTAAATTGATTAAACTAAAAATATTAAGTTTGAAACAAAAATGATATACTTACATTTTCATTGTGAAAAATTGATTTCAAATTTAAAAAATGAATCTTTTAAAAAGCAGTTGAATTTTCAAAACAGACGAATTTTCTATATAAAATAATGGAATTTTCAACCCGATAATTTGAAGTTTCAAGAAAAAGGTCAGTCTTCAATCAAATAGTTAAATTTTAACTTGACACATTTCGCTTTTGATCCCGAAAATAAATTTTCAAGAAAATTCACACATTTTTTACCAAATAGTTGACTTTTACTTAAGATTAATTTTCCACAAAAAGAAAAGATAAATTTTTAACAATCCACATTAATTTTCAATCAAATAAATGAAGTTATATAATATAAAAAAAAATTTCTAACGATAAATCGAACAGGTAACTTTTCATTTGAAGAAATTGAGTTTTCATTTGAAAAATTATTTTGTAATAAAAAAGACTAATCTTCTACAAAAAACTTACGTTTTCTACCGCATAGTTGTCTTTTCATAGACATTTTTGAATTTTAAAGACAAAAAGACGAATTTCCTATATAAAATAGTAGAATTTTCAAGCCGAAAATATGAAATTTTATCAAAAAAGTTCATTGTCAACCAAATAGTTGAATTTTCAGTTTAAGAAATAATTTTTTACACCAAAAAAGTGAAATTCTAAAAAAGTTCATTTTTCAACTGAACATATAAACTTTCTACTAAAATGATGAATCTTTTATAAAAAAAAATGAATTTGTAGGTAGGTCTACTTTCAATCAACGAGTATAAAAAGTGATTTTTTGATAAGAAATGTAATCAATGATAATTACCTCTGAATATCTGAATTATATTTTTCCCAGAGTTCCAGCTCTCCATGAGCTTCACGTACGACGACCCAGACCCTTCCATCTATCCTCACACAAATTCAAATGTGCACGTGACAACTGGAAGATAAAGTTTTATTGTTAATTAATAATTACAAATAAAGTTTAAACGACAATAATTAATGCTAGAATAATCCGTGATTACTTAAATAAACATAAATAACTTTAAGCTTGTATTGTAATATAACCTAAAAAATATCATTATTAACTGTTTCGAATGCCACATAATTAAGTAAAATAGATACTTACAAATACGATCGCTTGTATTCCCAACACTAGGGAATAACACTAGCAATACCGCAAGCACAAAACTAGCACTACTAGGAATGATTGGGAACACTTTAAAAACTGTTTATCGGGTCCGTTATGCAAATTGGCACCAATTAGCGATACTCGGTAACCTTTAAATTTTCACGCGCATAATTGACGCGCAAACGTCGAGCAATCGAGCATATGCGATAGTTTATCTACTCCTTCGGGGATGGTCGAAATGAGTGAAAAAAAGGATGCGCGTATTGACCATACCGAAAGGGATACCTCAGTTATCCCTGATAGTGAGTCTGATGTTCTTATAACCGTCAGACTGCCCATAAAATAAGAGTCTTTCTGACTATGTCGAAAAAATTTTGGAAGGACCGTTCGACCATATAGAAGGACTGACTGGCTCTCTAAATTTTGACTTTCTAACTTTGACCATCCATTTTTCTCCGTGTGTCTGTCCCTCGGTTTGTTAACAACTCCGAAGCCTCTATAATTTTAACGAATTTGAGGTGATGATTCGTATTATAATCAATTATAATTATGAAAAATAATTAGTTTTTATCAAATTTTAAAAACACATGACGTTTCCAGAATCTTGAAATTGATTAAATCCTCGTAAGTCGTCTGAGAACACGGGAAAAACTATCGATTAACCTGAATAACAACTCCGAAGCCTTTTTTTGCACTCGCTGGTAAAAGGTTCCAAGTCGCATTGAAGAGAAAGAAAAAATGTTTTAAATGTACTATTTTTTTTCAAACAAAAAAATTTTTTCAAGTTTTTTTTCAAACATTTTTTTCAAATTTAAAAAAAAAAAAAATTTCTTTTTGTCCGATGCCCCTTGAAAACGCGCCACTGCATGCACTTGTAGCAGGCGTAATGTGGCTACTGCCAGCCCAGTGACGTTCGCACATGCGCACTCCGCCGCCGGGCCGACATAAAACTTTACGCCCGCTACACTGTTAAAAATAATATTAAATTTAATATACCCATGTGTATTAAAATTAATATATCAATCATACGAAATCGCGATTAAGAGCGTGTATATTAAATTTCATGTACATTCATGTTAATCACTTACCAAAAAAATCAGATAATTCCATGTTACACAAATTCAAAATAAATTCAACATAAAGTTTCGACTCTAAATAATAAAACATGATACCTTCTTCCAGTTAATCAAAAATGTGACTGGATTTTAAGTCGAAAAGATCAATTAAGCAAACAAATAACATACCTAACCTACAATCAACTGTACTAGAATTGCATTCCTACTATTTAGACTGGATTTTGGAAAAAGTTCCACCCGTACGTCGCACTTTCATTATAAATAACAATTCAGTCGACGAATTCTAGATTATTAATTTAATTGGCAATATTTGACAAGATTTAAAGAAATGAAAGCACTTTGAGTTTTCATGCACACTGCTATACCGACCTGTATATTAAATTTAATGCACATGTATATTAAATTCAATACACCAATGTATGTTACAGTTCAGTAGCGGTAGTGCATATTTGCTTCACACACATGTATATTAAATCTCATACAGATTTTTCTAACAGTGTACATAAAACTTTACGCCCGCTAAATATAACTTTACGCCTGCTACATATAACTTTACGCCCGCTACACAACAATGCACCACGAAAGTGATAATATGCAGGAAATTATCTTTATCTTGAAAACAAATTGTATCGTTGGACCCTACAGTCTCCCTTTTGCAAAGTACGCTATTTCTTCCTTTCATTCATAATCAAAAATTGTCAAGTACACCAAACATCCTCTATCTGCTTCACATGCTTGTTTTCAAGGAGGGTAGGACCAGCCTCTGGTCACTAGATAGCCAAAGTTGAAGTATCATATTCTGATCCTGCAGCGTTGCGGTTTCCCCTGCCTACGTGCTTTGTTTTTATTTTAGAATTTGACAGTTATGTCGGTAAGTTTCAAAAAATTCATTCGATAGAAAATTTAACCATGAAACCTCGACAGACTCCAAGTGAAAAACTGAAGTGTCACACATTAGATTGTCCATCAATGCGTCGGGAAAAAGCTCATAATTTTCCTATAGATGGGCAAATGTTGCTGAAAGTTTAAAATGAATACCACTTCAAACATTAAAATATTCTCTTGTCATTTCACTGTCAGTGCTTTATAAAACACAATTTTATTTGAAAACCAAGAGAAAAATAATTAGAAATTCATGAATAAATATTCTAATAATTATTTATGTATTTTTATTTGTTATTTCTTGATTTATCATAATTTGATTTACTTGTTAAGTTAATTTAAAAATTCCTATTATTATTATTATCATCATCTTAGGGATCCGAAATACCGCTATGAGGCGCTACTGGCGACTATCTTCCTTCATTTTTAAAGCATTAATTGACCAGAGGCTGGGTAGGACTAAAAGTATGGTGTGTATCAAGGGCGTACGGCTATTTTGCCTCATGTGACTGCCTCCCTCGCTTCGCTCGGGCGGCAAGTTCACACTTCTCGAAATAGCCTTCTCTACGCCCTTGATACACAATATACTATCACTCCACTCTATGCAATATAAAATTAGTATTTTTCGCTACCACCTCCTAACAACTTTATCGAAAAATGATAAAAATTATTGCATAATTTAGAACTTCAGTGTACTCACATCTCGGAAACCAAAATTGAAATCTATTTGCAAACCGCCCATATACTGATAATAAGATTTTTATATTAATTGCTTTTTTGAACAATTTATTATCGTTTTTAGCAATTTTGTCTCTCAGAGAGAGAGAGAGAGAGAGAGAGAGATTCATTGATTGATTGTTTGATTGATTGATTGATTGACGTCCTTTATTACCTTTCGCTATCATTTAGTATGTACATATTCACATTTTCTGATACAATGCAATACATCTAAAACCTTATCTTCTAACAGTATCCACTATAAATTTAGACACTTCCCGG
Organism: Andricus quercusramuli; assembly: GCA_932178445.1. Lineage (NCBI taxonomy): Eukaryota > Metazoa > Arthropoda > Insecta > Hymenoptera > Cynipidae > Andricus > Andricus quercusramuli. Next base: position 73,239 of record CAKNXH010062270.1, read on the forward strand.
CGAAACGTTGCCGGCCTCCGTTCATTTCTCAAACTAGCTGGTACACTATTGTACAACCGTACTCCATTACTAAAAATGCCTTTTTGGCCTGCCGTTGTACGACTGAATCCTACTTGCATATTTTCCTTACTTCTCGTATTATAATAATGCTTCTCAGTTACTTTCTTCATTCTCTTGCCTATGAATTTTGGTAGTAACCCATTTTCTGCTTTGTGTAAAAAAATGCAAACATTCAATGCTATTCTCTGCCTTACTGACATGAAACGTAAAACACTCAACATGTCATCTACAGCTGTGTACCTACTACAATTTAAAATTGCTCTCATTGCCCGATTTTGACATTTTTGTAGACCATCTACGGATGATTCATTGGCGTTGAACATAACCGTCGAACAGTATTCAAAATGAGGTGCTGTAATTCTCTTATAAATAATTAAACGCGTGTGTTGAGATACGGAATTCGACAATCTTTTCAGAAAGTAAATCTTTTTGCCAATCATCTTAAGTATATATTCTCTATATACATTTTTCTCTATATATCCGTCAATTTGAAGATTTACATCTATATCATCCACTTTTCTCCTTGTACTGCTTATTATCATACATTTTGTTTTTTGCGTATTGATTTTTAATTCGTTGGATTCTAACCAATTTTCAACCTTTTTCAATTCTTCTCTCATGATTTCTTCGGCTTCAAGTACATTTTTTGCCACGCAATAAATCATTGTATCATCCGCAAATAATTTGAATACACACTTACTAACAACATCGACAATATCATTAATTTGCACATTATACATAAAAGGCCCTAAAACCGAGCCCTGCCGTACACCAGTTTGGACATTGATACTAGACGATTTCATATTTCCCCATTTTGTATATTGTTTCCTATCTTCTAAATAGTCTTCAAACCATTGCAGCACTGTCCCTTTTATTCCATAGCTTTTCAGTTTCATTAGCAAAATGCTTCTATTTACCGTTTCAAAAGCTCTCTTGAGATCTAGAAAGACCATTAATACTACATTTCCCTCACTAATTTCTTCTTTCTAAGCTGTTAATAAATCTTGTAGCATCGCTTCACATGAATGATTCTTTCTGAATCCAGATTGGTGTTCTGTAAATAAGTTGTGGTTCTCAAAATATTCTTCTACCTTATTTTTAACTACTAATTCTAAGACTTTTTGATAAGTTGGTAACATATTAATTGGTCTGAATTCCTCCCCTTTATTCGTATTAGTAACTTTTGGTATCGGTATGACTGTTGATTCTTTCCAATTGCGCGGAAATTTGCCTTCCTTTAATGACTGATTTATAATGTCTACAAATTTATTACCTAATACCTTTAAGCTTTTTATTAATATAGATGTATTTATTCCATTCTCACCCCCTTTCTTATCTTCCATCTTACTTATTATTTGATTGAGATCTGCTATGTTTATTTGTTCAAAATCATTCATTTCATAATTTTTTGAATTTACGTTCACAGAATTACTTATGTTATTGTTACATATTGATTCAATAATTTCTTGAGCACTTTCTATGTAATATCTATTAAATTTTTCGGCAATTTCTTGCTCATTTGTATATTCAACATCTGCAAATGTCACCTTATATCTATAATATTTTCACACTGTCCTTTCACAAGCTCTTTGATAATTTTCCACATTCCTCTCTGGTTATTTTTGTTTTCAGCTAATCCATTTTCATTATATTCCCTTTTTGTTTTTCTTATTAACGCGAGTACATGATTTCTGCACCTTTTATAATTCGCCCAATCTTCTACACTTTTCGAATTTTGAGCAAGCAAATATAAATTATCTCTTTTGTTTATTTCATCGTATATATTACGTGTAAACCATTTCTTTTTAACTAGTATTAACTAGTAATATCTAGTTCTAATATATCCTTCGTTACATAAGGTGCACATTCATCTAAAGCTTTTGTTATCATTTCTACAAATCTGTCTGCATTTGTATTCAAACTTTGATCTTCAGCTATATTTAATATACTACTATTCTTTAATGTATTTAACTGAACTAAGTACGACACCTCATTAAAATTACTGAAATCTCTATACGTAACTTTCCTAACAAATTTTGAATTTAAACTTCTATTAATATGTACTTTTATTTGAATTATAGAGTGATCGCTAATCTTTGGTGTATGCAATATATTAACTACCTGTCTGGATTAAGAAAAAACCAAATCAATACATGCTTTTGATACTTCCGTGACTCTAGTATATCCTTCAACATATTGTTTTAGTCCATAAGAGTGCATCATCTGAATTATCTTATGCACATAGAAAGTATTCTTACTAATATCTATGTTGAAATCGCCCATTATCAACACTTGGTTAGATTCAGTTAATTTGTCGCATTTATCTTCTAATAATCGTATAAACTCGGCATCGCTGGTACTAGGTGAATGATAAACTACTCCAATAATTTCACAATCTTTCCATCCGTATATTCTAATTAGTGATATCCACATGACGTTCTCATATTCTATACTTTCCATTACTTCAAATCTTACTCCATTTTTTATGTAAATTAATATTCCACCCGATCTTCTGTAAGACGTGTCACATCTGACTTATTTGTACCCGTTTATTTGTAATTCATTATCTGCTACATCGGCATAAACATGTGTTTCATTTAAAGCCAATATCATTGGTTTCAAGTTTTTTACAACAGTATCTTCTAACTCATCTTTTTTACTTATAAAACCTTGTACATTTAAACTAAGATATGATTCCCTGTTTATTACTTGATTGCTATATATTTGAATAATTATTCTTACTACCCTGAATGTCCTTTATTCTTTTAAAACAAGGACATCCCTGGCGGACCGGCCGAACGCAAACATTACGCTACAGCGTAACGGTAAAGTAATGCTAAAGTAATGGTAAAGTAATATGGCATTATAATTAATAAAGGAAACAAAATTAATATGTAAACTGTTGCAATTATAATAAAACGTTGAAATTTACGTTCAACGGTCATGCCGCAATTGCAACAAGTTGCTTTTGCAGCATTAAAAAATAAAAAAACAAAGTGGCTGTCATGCAAGTCGGG
>CAKNXH010062270.1:76715-113006 GCA_932178445.1 Andricus quercusramuli
CATTACTTTAGCATTACTTTACCGTTACGCTGTAGCGTAATGTTTGCGTTCGGCCGGTCCGCCAGGGATTCCTTGTCATAAGCCGCATGCTTTAACTGATCTTCATTATTACTAATACTTTGTCCTCTACTTCTCACGCAGTTAATACATTTTAAATTATTGATATTCTTACAATCTTTTTGAGAGTGATTTCCAGCGCAGTAACAACACACTTCTTCCCCATTGCAATCATTAGCTTTATGTCCAAATTTACAACATTTGTAGCATCTTAGTACACTTATATGTTCCTGAACCTTACATTTATTCCATCCAATATTAATCTTCTGCTTCTCCATTACTGCTTTAAAAATATTAGGTGACGCCTCTACTACCATCGATATATCATTATATTTTACATTCTTCCTTCTGTATATAATTTTCATGTCTTTGCACTCCTTCAATCTTTCTAAATTATTTTGCATAACAATCATATCTAAAAGTTCTTCATCACTCGTTTTTTCCTCATCGCTATTAATTCCCATTACTTTAAATTTTGGATTCTTTGTCTTTGGTATCTTTATTGCGTAATTATCTCCTAATTGTTCCTATACTGAATTAATCAACATTTCCCTCTGTTCTGGTTTATCACATTCGATTATAACAGATCCCTTCCCAATGTTTTTCATCTTCGAAACTCCTATCTTCAATTCTTTAATATTAACTTTATCTTTAATACTATTTTTGGTGTCTTCACTTTTTGTTCACTCTTTTTGTACAGGAACTACTAAAATAACCGTCTCATGTTTTCTTTCTTTTTAACTTTTCGGCATACGAATCTTTTTCTACCATTTTTTTCCACTCAATATCGTTTTCCTGTGTTTCTTTAGCTTCTAACAATTCTTTCAGTTCTTTAATGCCTGTAACTAAAGGCCTGATTTCTTTCATTTCCTTTTGAACTATTATACTCAAATCTTCCCTTAAAGTATGTATTTCTTTACTGACTAAATTTTTTATCATCCCCACATTATCTTTTATCTCACTTCTAATTAATTTTGACATTTCATCAGCTAATCCCTTTATTGCTTTTTTCACTTCTTCTTCAATTATTCCTGTAATAACTTTTTTTAAGTAATCCTCATTCCTCCGTTCCCCTTTAATCTTTTCTATATTTTCAAGAATATGATCTACTTTTGATTCCAACTTCCAAGCCATCTGACTCTCCTTATCTTCTTTCTTTTTTTCTATGCTAGTTTCAGTTTTATCTTTGACTTTCGTATTTGCACTACCTTGATCTTTATCTACTTTTCCTAGATTTACATCCTGGCTTAAGGAACCCTTCCTCGCCTGAAGCATAAACGACTCATATTTAACCGTACATGGAACTAACTCATTCTTAGAATTATATACTTTATGTGTCTGACACTTCTCATTAGGGTGGAAATATTTCACACAATCTTTACAGTACCCTACAATTGTTTTGATCTCCTTCTTGCACGTGCTACAATTATATGTCTTTGATGAATCCATACTACACCAAGTCAATTCAAATTACAATGAAAATTACAATTCAAGTTAACAACGCGCCTGGATACAAAGCATTCTTCATACCAATTTCGAAGATGGCCGCCAGACGTCTAATGTCCAATCCAGTCGAACACCCGCAAAGATGGCGGTGATGTCTTACAGTGGCTTCAACACTGAACAAAATCAAGATGGCGGTGAAGGCTTCAAGACCATACATCAGTGATGGGTAAGTAAAATACTCGTAGTAATTTACTTGGTTTTCTACGGTAATTTACCTGGTATTTTATGTCATCAGTTTTCTACATGATGTAAATTACGTCTTGTTCTATATATGAGGGCGCCACCTCTGAGGCGGGAAATTGAAACCTCGAATCAGACAGCCAATCAGAGGTTTTCTACATGTATTTTACATATTTCAGGTATTTTACGCAAAATACCTCCTTTAGGTATTATACGTAAAAAACTTCCAGTTACGCGTAACTGCACATTCCTGGTTGACTTTATTATTTTTCAATTAACAATATAGGCATTGATAAAAAAACTCTTACGCCCTTACGAATGCCAATACCAGAAATTAAAAAAAGTGAGGTTATGCACAGTTCTACAGGTCCGCCATCTTGGCACGTAATTTACTAGGTATTTTACCTGTTTTCTACATAAAATACTTCACTTAGGTATTTTACTTCAAAATCCTCCAGTTACGCGTAACTGCACATCCCTGCCATACATGTAGGGACAGACAAGTCAACCTTGCCAATCAAACGTCCGTGGTAGACAGGTAACCTCCAAAAAATGACAGTGAACACCGCAAATCCAACTAGTAGCAAAAAAATAGGGCCTCTGAACGTGATAAAAGTCCAAAAGCACTATTTAGGGCATGCTTAACAAATTCTGCAACAAAAGCGAAGCTCCTGGGGGCAAAAAGCGGCAGAAAAGCTTCGATTTGTAAGAGCGAAAAGCAGTACGTCTGTTTAGAGAGAGAGAGAGAGAGAGAGAGAGAGAGAGAGAGAGAGAGAGAGTTGAACTTCATGGGCTTGCGCCACCTCTGAATATTATTTTTTTTAATGAATTTATTTTTCTGTGGATTGGAACAAATTTCTGACCATTATTCATAAAAATTCGAACAAAATATTTTTTGGACCACCCTAGTGTCCACGTGGATTCTATGCCGACCCCCACGAGGACAAACGTGGAATTTTTCTACACCTACCTGCCCCTGTCACTAAACTGTCCACGTGTTATGTTATATGGATGGCGCAAGAGAGAGAACCCAGCTAAAAATTTCGAATTCCGAAATTGTTCCGAATTTATCTGAAATCAATCCGATTCCCGATTTTTTTTCTGAATTTTGTCCGATTTTATTCGAAAACTGTACGAAAACAGTCAGAAATTTGTCCGATTATGTCCGGAGTCTGTCCGGACCATGAATTTCGACTTCAGAAAGAGTCCGATTTCATCTGAAATTAGTCCAGAATTCAGAACCTGAAATTATTTCGGAAGAATCCGACTTGATCCTAAATGAGTCCGGAACTCAGTACCTGAAATTATTTTTTTTTAAATAAAACCGGAAAATCGTCCGCTTAAATTCCGAAATCCTTCACTTCAAAAACACCGACTCCGTAAGTATTCCGATTCTATCCGAAATTAATCCGCAGGTTTAAGTTGTCATTCTGTGAAATTAAAGTTGAAACCGGAAACCAATTGATTAAATCCGAAATCTGTCCGGTCTGAAACATTAACTTCGGAAATAGTCCGATTCTATCCAAAATTAATCAGCAGGTTTTAGTTGTCATTCGGTGAAATTAAAGTGAAAACGGAAAATTGTGCGATTAAATACGAAATCTGTCCGCTCTAAAACATCAACTATGAAAATAGTCTGATTCGATCCGATATTAATTCGCAGGTTTTAGTTGTCATTCGGTGAAGTTTAAGTGAAAACGGGAAATCGTCCGCATAAATATCTGTAATTCGTCTGGTTAAAAACAAAGACTCCGGAAACAGTCCGACTCTATTCAAAATTAATCGGTAGGTTTAATTTGTAATTTGGTGACATTCAAGTGAAAATGAAAACTACTACTGCATAGTAGGGCGTATCGAAAAAATTTAATATTTTCTTTCGTTTTTGGGTAGGGTGTCAGAAAAAAACCACAAAAGCGATAATGAAACTTCGAAAACAAACAAAAATATTGAGAATTTCGATAAAGACGAGAATAGTAACAATAAAAAGGAAGATGAAGCTAATGAGCTTTATAAATATTTATATTTATAAATAATAAATATTTCACCATTAAACACACATCCTTCAAAAGTGTTCTAATTTTTTCCTAAAAGTGCAATAAAAATATATTCAAAAACGACTTCTCGGACAACTTTTTAACATCCTGTTTTCGATCATTTATAATAATTAAATACTCTACAAGTGTATCGCTTTTCATTTTTTTAGTTCCGTTTGCTATACCGGATAAGATTAGGATGTATTGCGTTCGGGAATAACTAGAAAAATATTGGGCTAAGACGGATAAGATCCAAATCATTCGCATTTGTCAGAAAGGACAAATTTTGGATTTAACCGGATGAGATCCGGATTAATCGCGCATTCCTAAAAATCGTACATGGTCGAACACGACCGGGTAAAAATCGGACTGATCGCATCCGCCAGACCATATAATACACGGTCATGACCGGGCAAAATACGGATTCATCACACCCGATTAAACGTACAAAACACGGACATGACCGGACACAATCCTGATTGATCGCGTCCTTCAGACCGTACAAAACACGGACTCGAGCGGACACATTCCGGATTTATCACACCCGGCAGACCGTACAAAGGACGGACTTGAGCGGACACAATTCGGACTAATCGCAACCGCCAGACCGTATACATAACGCTGCTACAAATTTCAGATAAGTTTCGGATTCCGCAATGAAAAGATTAAATATGACTCGGGACACCAAAGATTTTCGGCCCGGCACTGGTCGTTTCTCACAAGCGCAAAAATTTTCTTGGTTAGTATATCTGCCGTGATTAGAGGCAACACCGTTAACTGAAAAATGAACGAAGCCGAGAAAATCGACGAAAACTGTTCGAATCTTTATTCGCGTGTATCGCGGATTCTTATCCATTTTCTGCATTTTTTGTTGTTTTTCTTGACTAATTTGCATACGATCTTTTCATTTTTGCAATAAAAAATGTTTAAAAATGTTGATTAATTGTCTAAAATGCAGTTAACGGTATTGATTGGGATGCTGAAATTCGAAAAACGCCGCAACGGGCAGATACGGCTCTCTTCGAATTACGGACCTCAGAAATAGGCCTGCCGTGATTTGAGAGAACGCCGTTTACGGCAAAAGAATATGAAAGAGTGAAATTATTATAAAATATTAATCAAATATGGAATTATAATTATTATGAAATATTGCATATAAGATTATTATTCATATCCATAATTGTTTTATCTTTCTTGCGCTTGTTTTTAAATCAGCCAAATAGATATTAATGTTATCTATTTCAATATAAATAAAGAAATTGATATATTTTTTGAATTTGAGAACCAATTAAAAGTATTAAATGAAACAAATTTTTAGAACAGTTTCATTAATTTTCTTTGAAAATTTCCAATTCACTTTTTCCACTTTAAAAAATTGAAATGATTTACAAACATTATTTTTACTTATTACATTTCTTAACAATATAACTTCATGTTAATTTAAGACTGTCAACAATTATAACAAATACAGACTTTCAGTAATAATTTTGCATTTTGAAACTAATAATAAGTGCAGTTACGGCGTTTCTCGAATCACAAACCTCTTTTCTCGGGGTTCGATGATTCCGGAGAACGCCGTAAGCACTTACGGACCTCTCCGAAATGACGAAGGCTCGAAATCGCCGTCCAATAATTTTGGTAAAGTCCGCAACTATCAGTTACTGCGTTTTCTCGAATTTTGACGTCACGTATTTAGCCGTCTCTGATTTACGCCTGCAGTTAACGGTCAGTTACCGCTCTCTCTCTCTCAAATCACAACTCGCCAATCTTTGCAGTTTACGGTGTTTTCCAAAAATGATGCAATAATTATTTTTAAAGTTATTAACAATTTAGAAAAATGATTTCAATAATCAGGTGTATCTTTTTTTCACGATTCCAACGATATAAAAAACTCATTTTTCGATTTTTTGCAGTTAACGGTGTTTTTCCAAATCACACGGAAAAAATTAGTTGTTGAAATTTTGAGTGACTGAGTCAACCACTCTAGGATAGGGTTAAACGTATGTCATAAGTTGGAAGAATCGTCTTACAAACCTTGATTGATAAATGTTTAAAAAGTAGAAAGAGTTGTCGAAAGTACAAAATAATTTCAATGAAAATGTGAAGACCAGAGGAATAGAGTTCTTGAAACACTGATACACTAATGCTTCGAAGCCAGTCAATGAAACTTTCGATGACTGCTAACGAGTTTTTAGAAAACAGTATAGCCAAGTTAAAAAAATATATATTTCGCGGTTATACTTACTATATTGTTATTCACATAGACTCACGCTTAAGTTATATTTATTTTGACAGATACACACGAACCTATGAAAAATCGAAAGAAATTTTGCGGCGGGATTCAAACTACTTAACACCTATCGAACGCAACTTATCCCTAACAACTAGACCCCACGGCTAACTTAACACATTGAATATTTTGCACAAATGTCAGTGAAAAGTCAAATTTAAATCCGCGCTCATTTGTTCATTGCCGGTGACCGCGACTCCATTCAGACTGATACATATACCACTTCACCTGAGCATCCAATGTGACTGTACATTGTGAATATATAGATATGTAGAAGACAGTCAACGAATTCTTGGACAACTTATAAATCAGTTATCCGTTTCAGTGCTAGAGTTATTGTATTCCAAATCGTTTGGAATCTGGAGGACTTTTTATGAACAATTGAATGTTTGCCTTGAACTTTGTCAAAATCTGCTGAATAAAAATTCGAAAACTGATGTTCCTAGATTGTCTTCCAATAATTCGATGACTTTTTTCACTTTTTCGATAAGGTCTGCGGTTCTTTAATCAAAATTATACGAGATTCTAAAAAAAAGCGGCCTATCCTAGAATGGTTGACTAGTCAAGTGAAGTTTCGAAAACTTACTTTTTCCGTGCACGGCAGAATATAAGGACCGTTTCGACCAATATACTCAGCGTTAAATCCTATTATTAATAGACACTCGAGTCTAAAACCTGAATATGGTATCCTGATTTACAAAATTTTTATTCGACCAATCATAACCTGTGCCTGTACAATCTGGGGAGGAGCGTCTAAAAGTAACATCAGTCACATCCAGATCATACAAAATCAATTCCTCAGACGTATCACAAAAACTCCTAAATATACCAATAAGAACTGTGTCCTCCAAAGGGAATTTCAATTACCTTACATTTCAGAGTATATCAAAGAAACCGTCACAATTAAGTACAATTAAGTAAACGGGTTTTTGGCTCAAATGAATACAATCAAAGAAATGCATTTCTTTGGATGCAAAAAATTTTTTTCACAGTGTAGACTAAGCCCTCTTCTTCAATTTTAAACGACCAATTCCAATTTCGGACTTTAATTTCAAATAGTGAGTGTTACTGCTTATTTCAATGTAAAAAAAAAAATCGAACTCATTTGCAACAATCAAACTCACAATTCTTTGCTTACTATGAAAATGAGTTGTTCATAACAGCTTATTTGTTCAACTGTACTATTTCAAATAGTTATTGAAGCTGTTTGTTCTATAGTATTCTTTCTTTTTACAATTTTAAGGTGGTAATGCTTACTAGGTTTTGTATATTTTGATAACACTATCTCATACTCTTGTAAAATGCGAACAAGTAAACTTCACATTAACAATACGAAATAGTGAATCTGACAATCCAATTTTTCCCGTATAGTGCTTTAAGTGCATCCGATATAAAAATTCGAAAAGTTTGAAACATTTTTTTACACATATTTTTTGAAAAAAATCCGTAATTTTTGTATAGCATTTTTTCATTGAAATCCATAACATATATTTTTTCATCAAATCCGTTCAGCCGTTCTCGAGCAACAAATTATTTTCGATTTTTCTTCATTCTTCTTGCCACCATAACTCCCATACAAATTTTTTTCAGATATAATCTTTTAGAAAGTTTAATCTCCCATGAATGGCCCGTGTTTTATCCTGCTATGTCCTTTCGTTTCTACCACTTCTTTCTTCCGTATTTCTACCATCATGTATATACTATATATCATTTTTCCGCCTGGGTAAACCTGAAAAAAATCAATTTGTTGGAAAAATTATGGATGGAGAAGGTGAAATCAAAGAAGTCGCTTTTCTCGAAACCGATTTTAATGAACAAAATATATATTATTAATACCAGTGGGATAATTTCTCAGAAAAATTAAACAAATTTTTCGACAAAGATCAGCCTACACGTTTTTTTAGCAATATGTAGTACCACCACGAAGCATTTAGAAAAAATACTTATTGAAGTACGTCAAGTACACAGCCTTTATATGACACGAGACCGATCGCGCGCTTGAGCGCGCGTGTTTCGTATTTGAAATTTTATTTTGCTGCAAATAATTCGAGGGCATGTGAAACTTTGCCGTAAGAGCAAAGTAGTTTACGCAGGTTTTTGTGAATAATTTATCAAACAAATAATGGTTGTCAGACGTACGTGTTCATATTCTTCACATCTGGGCCAATATTTTTGTTTGAAATTGTGGATTGTAAATAAAAACCTACGTAATCTAAATTGTTGTATAGTAAAGTATCCTGTGACCTCAAGATTTTTTGAAGACATTTTTTATCGATTTTTTTAAAAGTAAAATAATTATTTTAGTCGAATAATTCTGTGTATACATAATTTTCAATCATTTCATTCGGGCGTTGTTCTCCCAAGAAAATACGTAAAGATTTCCAAGATCTAACTCGAGAAAATGCCACGTACGATTGTCCACGATTGAATACATCTTTACGGAGATTTGCTCCAATTTTTTTAAAAGTTTGTCCTTGGCTTTTATTGATTGTCATCGCAAATTCTAATTTGGTTGGAAATTGTCGCCGCCTAAAAGTGAAAGGGTAAACGTCTTCACAATATAATGAAATGCGATGCAGAACACAATATTTCCTGCTTTATGCCCTGCTAAGATACGACATCTTAAAAGATTATTAGCAAGTTCAAGTATTTTTAATCATGTTCCGTTGCATAAACCTTCATCTTTGCTAGATGTTCATATTTACGATTAATAATTGTTTCTTTAAAAATGATTTCTACTATATCGTCAGTTCTAGGAGCTACACATTGTTCTGGTGCTAAAAGATTATTATCATTGTCATTCAAACTACCATGGTCAACAGAAAAAAGATACTTAGCAAATGCTGCTTCCCCTGGTAAAGTTCGAATTATTTTCAGTTAATGAAAACACTGAAAAATGTTTCCATAATGCACTGAACTTGATAGATGAATTAATCAATTCACTTCGTGTAGCACCGAATTTCACAGGTAATAATTGCCTGAAATCTCCTCCTAGCAGGATTTCTTCCCCGCCAAATGGCAAGTCATTATTCATGAAATCTCGTAGAGTTCTGTCAATCAATTCCAATGCATATCTTGGTGCCATTGGAGCCTCATCCCAAATAAAAATATCGACGTTTCTCTAATATTGTGCATCTTTTGATTGATTTCGGATGTTTGATACGGAATCACAAAATAGAGGAACAGGCATACCGAAAGTTTTGTGCACAGTTTTTCCATGGGGAAGTAATATCGCAGCATTCCCTGTAATTGCCATTGTACAAATAGTTTTCTTTTTTATTCGTAACAAATGAGACAATGTAGTGTAAATGAATGTTTTGCCTGATCCACCTGGCCCATCAATGTAAAAACATAAAGTACTTGTTTCATTTGTCATGAAAACATTCAATACTATATCGATAATATCCTACTGTTTCTGGTTAAGTTCTTCATATTTTCTTTTTTCAATTTCATCATGTTTGTGAGCCGAAACTTCATCATCATTTGCTTGTTAATTGATAATAATATTGAGTTTATTCAATTGCGGCATCGTTGGAAAATTAATAAGATGGCATTATATCAAAATACGTGCAAACAAATGCCTTAATTGATAAGGCATCATCCATATTTCTCCTTCTGTCATTGCACGATCCCACTCTATGTTGTCTTCGATGAGACCCAATGCTAAACATGCGCTGTATGTGAAAGGTATGTATCGTGTGTATTACCATTGACTGTTTTGATATCATCAAAACTTGTGGCTCCTTTAGCAGTTATCAGTAATAATCTTAGATGAAATAGTTCTACTTGACTAAGACTGATATAATAAATTCTTCCAATAACGTTAAATTGCGTTTTTCGAATAACCCATTTAAATGTATTGATATCCGCTTGTTTCTTGAATACATATTGAGACGGGATTTCCGCATACGTGAATTGTCTAGCTTCGGGATCACGTTAATTCAAGGCGAAATAATCGAGTAATATAGTTTTCTTTTCTAACACAGTTCTTATGGAATTATCATTTTCTTCATCACTGATAGTAACAGTTTGTTGATTATGTCAGGGAATGTCAGGGTAAACGTGACACAGTTAGGACATTTTCGATAAATTAAAGTTGAAATTAATTTTATTATTATGGTTGAAAATCGCAAATATTTGGTGGAAAATTAATCTGTTTTGGTTGGGGATTTAAACTACTTTTTTGAAAATTCAACCTTTTTTTTATTGAATTCAACTATTTTTGGTATAAAATTAAAATCTCTTCTGCGCTCGAAATATAATATATCACGTTTATCGTTGAGAATTCATCTTTTTTTTGGTAGAAAATTCAACTACTTACTTGGAAGTGGAACTACTTTGTTAAAAATTCATTTATTTGGTTGATGCGAAGGTTTGACAACTCGTGAAGTCAGGTGTACACTTGTAACGAAATCTCGTGAAGGGTCCTGAAATGTCTGAAATCTCCTGAAATATCTGAAGTCACTTGAAGTCACTTGAATTCACTTGGAGTCACTTGAATTCGCTTGTAGTCATTGGAATTCACTTAAAGTCACTTGAATTCAATTGAAGTCACTTGACTTCACTTGTAGTCACTTGAATTCACTTGAAGTCACTTGAATGCACTTCAATTCACTTGAAGTCACTTGAATTCAGTTGAAGTCACTTAAATTCAATTGAAGTCACTTTAAATCTCCTGAAATATCTTAAGTCATTTGAATTCACATGAAGTGACGTGAATTCACCTGAAGTCACGTGAATGCATGTGAAGTCACTTAAAATCACCAAAATTCATTTGGGGTCACCCATATACCACGTGGAAAGTTTATGGAGAGGGGGGGGGGGGTACGGCAAAAGTCGACGATTGTCCACGAGGGGGACTGGAGGGGTCTATCCAAAGTCTACGTGGACTAAGGTGGTCCAAAATTTGTTTTTTCAATTTTCTTGCATCGCCTGCTTTGTTCAAATCCCAGAAAAATAATATATGACCCCCGCTGTAAAATAAAATTATATACACAAACATAAATGCGTTTAAAGGAAATGATATTCAGAGGTTCCGCAAGCCCCGTATAGTTTAACACGTATTTTCCATAAGAAAGCAAGACGTTTGTGTATATTTTATTCACAATCGTCAATATTAGATGTATCGAGTTGATCCTGGAAAATTGTCTACAGAATTAGCTATAAAATACGAATGAGATATTACTTTTTGAAATTCGCCCACAGAAGTATGTTTTATAGAGTCGCCAAATAAACCTCGTAAGTGAAAAATTGGGTATTGCGAGTTTCTGGCGCTGAATATTATTTTTTTGAGGTTTCTTTTGGTAAACACTGTTTCTAATAAATAAAATATCACTTCAATGTGATAATTTAATGTTTAAATACATTTTTCAAACAATTCATTATTGTTTGTAGCCATTTTATCTTATAAAGGAGTTGAAAACTCGCGGTTTTTCTGAAATTTTCAACTCTTCTTCTACTTTTCACTTAGAGTATGGTAATAGTGACTGCAATTCAACAAAACTAATTTTTTGAACAAATTATTATTGTTTTTAACTATCTTGTCCTATAATAATGCTAGATAGTTGCGGTTTTTTCTGAAATTTGTTGACTTTGTCTACTTTTTACTTAGTGAGATCATAATGTAAGTTGATGAACATGATTGTTTATACAATTTATTATGGTTTATAACTATTTTCAATTTCAGAGAAATTCTAGAAAAATATTATCTTTATTGTTTATTTATTATTTGTTTATAGCTAAAAAGCCGAAGCAAAGTTAGAAATTTAAGAATAACCCGCAAGTTTCTAGCAATTATATCTAAGAGGAGATAGTATTAAACAATAATAAATTGTTTAAACAATCATGTTCGTTAACTTGTTTATTTATCATATCACTCTAATGATAAAATTCGGAAAAACCGCGACTTTCTATCTGTATTCTGAGAGAAAATTGCTAAAAGCAATAATAATTTATTAAAACATTGCATTTAAACATCTAATAATCAGTGAGAAGTAGCATTTTATGTATTAGAAACACTTTGTTTAAAAAAATCGCAAAAAAAACATAATTAACGCGAGCAACTCGCAAAACCCAATTTTTCAATTATGGGCTGTTTTTGGGTCCCTATAAAACAAACATATGGGGGTGATATTTAAAAACTGATTATTCATTCGTATTCTGTACCTAATTGTGCAGAGCAATGTTGAGTTTCAACTCGATGCACCTAATATTGACGATTCTGAATAAAATGTACAAAAACGTATTTTTTTCTTCTGGGAAATATGTGTTAAACTTCATGGGACTGGCGGAAACTCCGAATATCATTTTTTGCAATACATGCATGAAAATGGCCATATTCCGTGTCCATAAAGCGTACGGAAAATTGCAGATTCCTCTACTGTGAGAGTAGCGTGCGGGAATGTAACATTCCCGCACTGAATCATTCACGAGTCCTTGTCTTTAGTTCAGGAATTAATATTCACACGACATGTGAAACAATTACGCGGCGTTTCCCGGGCAACTCAACTGATCACATTTGTTTTCATGACGCTCATAAAAATTTGTCAAACATCCGACAAGTCGATATGAATACAGGTGCCAAACAAGTGAAATAACCTGTGTAACAGAAAACGTGCTCCTTGCCTATTTTGACGAACTCTCAAAAAGTCTAGCACCCTCAACACTGTGGGCACGTTACTCAATGTTCTCCTTTTAAGTTTAATGTAGTAATATTGTGACTCAATATTTGGTGTTTTTTTTCAGTCAGGGGGCTTCGCCCCGCGCGCCCCCCCCCCCCAGCAGGGGCGTCGCCCCCTGCACCCCCACCAGGGCTGCGCCCTGGACCCCCCGCCCCCTCACGCCACAAACCTCCATATCGTATTTTTCATTGCATTTTCATGCATTTTTTGCAAAAAATATCGTGTGTGACATGTGCTGGAAGACATTCCAATCGTGTGAAATTTGTAACACGAGATGGAGGCGAACGCACGAGCCGAAGTACTAATGTACAATGTACAATAGTACAATGCAATTTTATGCAAAATGAGCATGAAAAAGATTCACAATTAAAAACCATACATGAAACTGCCTCACTTTTCGGAAAATGTAATAATCTAAATAGATTGGTTCAGAATCACCCACAAATCTGCATATAATTTTTTTTAAACGCATTTTTTTGGATTTGAACAAATTTGGGTCCCGTTTTCCTGAATCTGCGGATTTCTTTTTAGAAACACATGAAGAACTAAAAAAATATTCACTAATTCTTGTTTGGACTTCTTACTCTGTATCATGAAGCTTACGTTTTTAAGAAAAGCCGTATTCTCATACAATTCACAGCTCCTTTTGACTCCGTAGCTCTTGCATACCAAGAATATCCATATTTTCATAAAATATGAAATAAGTCCACGTGGACAGAGGAGCCAGGGGAACAAGGTTCGTCAAAAGTCCACGCTGGTCCACGAGGGGTGGGGCGGGGGTGAAGATGTAGTAAAAAATTGTCCACGTGGTATATGCATGGCCCCCTTGAAGTCATTTGAATTCTGCTGAAGTAACTTTAAATCTCCCGGAATATCTGAAGCCAATTGCATTCACATGAAGTCACGTGAAATTTCCCGAAATATCTGAAGTCATTTGAATTCACATGCATTCACGTGAACTCACGTAAAGTCACTTGAAATCACCTGAATTCACTTGAAGTCACTTGAATTCTCCTGAAATATCTGAAGTCATTTGAATTCACATGAAGTCACGTGAATTCCCATAAAGTCATTTGAAGTCACTTGAAGTAATTTGAATTCTGCTGAAGTCACTTGAAATCTCCTGAAGTCAGTCAAATCTTCTGAAGTCATTGAAATATCCTGAAATATCTTGAAGTCAGAAGTAGGTTTACACCCATTCGGTCGAGTTGTGAACACCTCGAGTTGATGATTTATTATTTTATTTGAAAAACCTTTCTTTTGTGCAAAATTTATTTCCTTTGTTGACAATAATGTTTTCTACGTCTTCTTCTTAAGTTGAAAATTCAAATGTCTGGTGTCAAATTCCTGTATTTTATTGAAAACTCGAATTTTGTGGGAGAATATTCAATCTTCTTGGTGTCTAATTCATCCTTTTGGTAGGAAGTACCTTCAAAAATGCAAATATTTGGTTTAAAATTTATGTACTTTGTTAAAAATTCATCTTATTGGTTGAAGATTTGAAAATTGATCTTTTTGGTTAAACGTGAGATTTTCCTTATTTAAAATTCACTTTTTAAACTGGAAATATAACTTCCGTTTTTTTGTGAAAAATGCATCTATTCCGATAGAAATTTAAGCTTGTCGGTTGAAAATTATACTATTTCGTTGAAAATTTACTTCAATTTCATTGAAAATGAATTTTTCCACTGAAAACTAAACTATTCTATTTTTAGTTGAAAATTTATCTGCTTTCGGTGAAAATTTAACTATTTGTTGAAAATCCGTCTTTTTTTGTAAAAGAGTACTCTTATTGGTTGAAATTTCATCTTCTTGATTCAAAATTAATTTCTTTGGTTGAAAATTTGTTCGTTTTTTGTTTGGAAATTTATTTTAATGCCTGAAAATGATCCTACTTTATTTTTGGTATAGAATTAATTTTTGTAGTTTGAAAGGCATGTATTTGGTTGAAAATTTAATTTTCCTAAATTGAAGATTCATCATTTCAGTTGAAAAATCACTTCAAGTGTTAAATTTTGTGTGGAAAATTGACCTTTTTAGATGAAAATGTAATATTTTTCATTAAAAATTATCTATTTAATAGAAAATTTAACTATTCTATTTTTCGTCAAGAATTCATTTCTTTCATTGAAAAAAAAACAACTGTTTAGTTGAAAATTCGTTTTATTTGTTGATGGAAAATTCAGCTTTTGGATTGAAAATCCACTATTTGATCAAAATTTCATATTTTTGGTTGGAAATTGGTTTCTTTTTAGTTGAAAATTAATTTCTTCAACATTCACATTTTTGGCAGAAGATTCATCATTTTATTTAAAAATTAATTTCTTTCATTGAAAATTTATCTTGTTGACTTGAAAACAGAACTAAAAAGTATTTTAAATATATTCAGAAACAAAATTTATTTTGCATTAATATTATTAATCTCCTAGGTGTATGGTTGGTTGTATACCTAGAAGAATTTAGAAATAGACTTTGACTTCTTCTATCATTTAAATTTAGCATCCTTTCCAATTTGAAACGATGCACTTTTTCGTAAAATTTGAACAATGTCATTATTATTAATAAAAACAGAAAATACGATTTTTTAAATCCTAATTCAAAATTCTCATGAATGCTCATTAAATTCTCAAAGCACATAAAGGTCGAGCATATTCTCATGCTCATGAGAATTTCTCCGAGCATTTGAACTCTTTAGAACACTATGTAAAAGCGGTCTGCGCAAGCTTGAGAATACTCTCGACTTGGCAGCTCTCTGGTTGATACGCTACCTTCATGCGTAACCACGGGTTGCGCATGAAGTGGGCGTCAAGGTAACGCTATGAAGTTGGCTGAAATGCATGTCGTTTTTATAATAGGATCAATTTGATATGTGCTGGAGAAACTTTTTCATGAACATACTATTGAGACCTTGAAGTTTCTCATAGGATTTACATAGGAGGAATAGCGCGCAAAACAAAAACTCGATATAACTTCACCAGTTTTCATTAAATCAATCGTCCACCTAGAACCAATATTTGCTTGAAATATTTCAATAAAACCCAAACTCGAATTTCTCTAATATATTATTATAAAGCTTTTTTCGGACAATTCCCTGCCTCCCACCCTCCAACACGTTTTTTATATAGTCAGTGAATGTACCATTGACATGGGCCCTCAACCCCAGGCGTTTACGTAATAGTTGAACCACCCCAGATCTGAAAAATCAAAATTTTGAAAAAATGTTAAATGGCAAACAATTGAAAACTTAATATTAGCTTATTTGCACAGTTTACACAGAAATATTTTTAAACTTCGCGAAAACGAAATTTTTGGTATCAAAATATGTGATAATTCGAATAATATAAAATATCAAAAAAAGTCCATAATAGCGAGCAATAAAATACTAAGGAAGATTTTTTTTAATACTTATATTCTGCAACGAAATATTTTTGAACTTCGAAAGAGAAAAATGTTTGGCTTTAGAAATTACTTGATAAATCGAACGATCTAAAATTCTTACAATATTAAAAATGGCCTCTAGTCCTATTGTTCAGATATTTAGATCTCAGTAAGGGGCCGTACAATCTTGAAATTTTAATCTTGAAATACTTTTAACATAGAATCTTTTATAAACCAACCAGACGAATTTTCAACAAATAAAATTTATCACTAAAGAAAGAAAATTTTACCTAAATTGTTGAACCTTCAAGTCGAAGGACGAATTTTCTATGACTTTACAAACAAAAAATATGACTTCAGCAAACAATCATTTTTCCATGAAACTGATGCATTTTTGTCCAACAAAAATGAAATTTTAAACCAAGAAATTTTTTTTTACCAAAAAATGACAATTTTCAACTAAAAAAGATCAATCTTAAAAAAATGGAAAAGTTACATTTGCAGTTGAAAAATTAATTTAAAACAACGACAAAAAAATACTTTTCCACTAAACAGTTAATTTTCTATCCAAAGACATAAGCCTTTGATACAAATTTTTTTTTAACAATGTAGTTCAACTTTTACCCAAGTAGTTGAATTTTTAATTTAAAAAGATTAATTTTCAACAAAATAGTTAAACTTTCAACCAAGGAGATGAATTTTCAACTAAAAATATAACTCTACCCTAATAGCACGGAACGTTCCTAAAACGTTCCCGGGAGTTGTAAAATGTCCGCCGCTTGGGAACGTTTCAAGAAGGTTCCATTGGAACGTTCCAAACATAAATTGACGTTATTGTTATTATTATCAATAAAAAACGCGTAAAACGTAAGTGATAGGTCAAAATCAATGTTAATTTATGATACGGATATCATATTGTAGTGTAGTATAGAGTGAATGACGTCTGAAACAAAGACCTTGGATACAAATGGGCCCAAGTGGGGAATCATACATAACAATTTTGTGAGGCTCCTCACTTGGGGTGATCGCTAGAGAGATTGATCAGCAACCTGGGTCGGAGCAGTGTTGCGGAATGAACGTGTAATTTAAATAAATAACACAAGAATTCCAGATCAATCTAAAACACCTATACCTAACACCTATGTACCTATCTACCTTATACCCATATACCATATACCTTATACCCCGAAAGGGAAATGGCTTAATGGTATAATAATATAATATATAATAATAATAACTCAAAACTCAAAAATGACATCCATTCTTACCTATCTCTTACGGTTTACGAGATAATTGTTGTTAAAAACAACAATAATGGAAGGTTCTTCCGGGAACGTTCCAGTGGAATGTTCCGAAGGTGCCCGCGGAACGTTCCAGGAACGTTCCCAGAACGTTCCGTGCTATTAGAGTATGAATCCAAGCGAAATTTGGAGCTGAACTGGTTGAATTTGGTTTTCTTCGGTCTATCGGTCCCATAAGTAAAGAAAGAAATAAATAAAAACGATTCTTGTTCTTAAACATCGTTCTTTAATAAACTTTTCGACGTTTCGGCACACAATGCGGGCCTTCTTCTGGAAAAATATATATCTAGTACTCGTTGACAGATGTATTTAACGATTATACTTGTTCCTTTTTCAAAACCAAAAATGTAATTGTTATGTCGTGTTGGAGCCTCGTAAAAAAATTTATTTTTTAGAGTTTTCAACAAAAGAAAGATAAAGAATAGTTTTATTATATATATTACTTTATTTTTTGAACAAAAATGTGACCAATTATATTTTCTCTTATTGAAGCGTCTAATGTTTTGACATTGTTTTTAATTTTTCTTAATGTTTGACTCCACATACTAAGTACAGAGAAGGAATTTTTCCTGAAGAAGGCCCGCATTGTGTGCCGAAACGTCGAAAAGTTTATTAAAGAACGATGTTTAAGAACTAGAATCGTTTTTATTAATTTTTTTCTTTACTTATGGGACCGATATACCGAAGAAAACAATATTTCCGAAAAATATAACTCTTCAACGGAAAAATGATTTCTTAACAAAGTGATTCAACTAAAATATACCAGAAAGTAAAATATTTCTTTTAAAACAGATTAAAAAAAAAAATAATTGAAAAAATACTTAAATTTTAATCAAAAGAAGATTCCAGTTCACTTTCCAACACCAAAATAAGCATTGTAAACTATAAGTTAATTTTCTGCTAAATGGTCGAATTTTTAACCAAAAAGTATGACTTTTTAACAAGATTGTTAAATTTTCAACCAACCAGTTGCGTTGTCCAAGAAAAATGAAAATTCTACTAAAACAGGTGAATTTTTAAATCAAACAGACACATTTTCAAAAAAAGAGTGGAATTTTCATCCAAAAAGATTTCTATAAACTTTTCTACAGAAAAATACAAATTTTAAACAAAAAGTGAATTTTCTAGGAAATAGTTGAATTTTCAACAAAACAGTTTCATTCTTGTCCAAGAAAGATGCAAGATTTCTACTAAAAAAAGATGAACTTTCAAATTAAAAAGACAAATTTTCAGATAAAATATTTTTCATCCAAAAAACATTTCAGTTGACTTATCAGCAACAAAATATGAATTTTAAACAAAAGGTTAATATAACAATAAAAGAGTTGAATTTTCAACCCAAAAATACGAATTCTGAACAAAACAGTTGAATTTGAAAAAAAATGATGTCTTTTTAAGAAAAGTTATAATTTTCCAACCAAATAATAAAATTTATAACTAAGAAGATAATCCTCTGGAGAAAGTTTTTGTGAATTGGCCAAAATTACGTACATGAGTGTCGGACCCCCTCCCTCCTACCGTAACAAAATGTCTCGACGGGGGCGCCCCCCCCTGAGATGTTACCTAATTCCAGTACGGCACCTAAAAGGATCATGCTGAAAGATTTTCTTTCGCTCGTGTTTTTGTACACCACCCCGTATAGCCAGCTAGGGTAGTTGATAGTTTGCAGCGCCACCTGTCAATATTGCAAGCACCCCTTACTTCCAGGCAGTTCCAGGCTCAGTCAGTCGTGCCAAGAGCGAGAGTTGTTTAGCTCGTATGTTCCGCGCTCGCGATAGCAAGGTACTTGAAAAATGATGATTCTGCATGAAAAAGCGATTGTGGCTCGTTGTTCCGCAAGGTAGTGTAAATAGAAAGGATAAACAAAAGAGAAAAAGAAACTTCGAGTCCACTCTCAATGTGTACATACAACTGGACTGATGAGTTTAAACAGATAATCAACCAGGTAGGCTAATACGTGTAATGTAACTATATATACGCCTTACAATTTCTTGATCCATCCGTCAGGACCGCTCTGCTGCTAATCCTGCATGGAATTTGTGTTCATCTCATATATGCCAGTGATGTCAACAAGAATGCTGAAAGGTAAGCGTGTTGCGATGAACCGAAAAGTGGACCGACTGTTTATGCCCGAGAAAGCACAGATGGGATCGATAATTATGAAAAACGTGTTCAGAGATGCCCTGTCAGCTGAACTGGTCAGATGACATCAGATTCTTACACCAAAAGAGCAAATAATCCTTTCAAATTTGCGGATAAATTAACAAACAAATTAAAACGTTTGGTTCTCAAAGTTTAACCCTTAAAATTACTAATTTTAAAGAGGCGTTCAAAAATTAACCATGTTACTTTAAAAACCTATAACTTAAAAATTGTGATACATTCACGGATGTGCGAAAAGCTCGGAACTTTAAATCGATAAGAGCCGGCTTTTTTCGAGTTGAGTCGAGTTCGAGCTGGCTCAAACATTCGAGCATTCAAAACTTTCGAGTATTCGAATAACTTCGAGTCTCTTACAGCTCGAGATTGCTCGAAGCTCGGATCGAAGCTTTCAGCCTTTATAACCAGGTATCGATCATGAATTTGTGGAAAATATTGAAACATTGGATGGAGGGGGGGGGGCCCTCTAATCACAAATTTAAGATCAAAATAATAAAAAAAAGACAACTTTTTCCCGAACAGCTCACATTAATTAAAATTGAATAAACTGGTTGATTTCAACGAGACTCATTAGGAGGGAGCGGGATATGGTGTCATAATAGTGCTGTAATGCGAATTCTGTTTCAAAATGCGTATAAGAAGAGTATTTATAATAATACAGTTTCAACGAAAACAGATGGAAAGGTATTTTACAGAAATTAAGTACCTGCAGGATATTTTGAATGACTTTAATTATAAAAAAGTTATCGTTAAATAGTTGGAGTATTTCGTTTTACTTCTGATATCATAAATTCAATCCATAAATGGGTGCATATTGAGATTTGTATGTCACAAAAATAAAAAATAGATATGCAATGTTCACAAAAATAATGTTGAATAAAACCCTGCCCATTTCCAACGTCTTGTGGGGGCGGGAAGGCACCTCTTAGACTGGTGACAAAAATAATGTTGGTTAAATCCCTACCCCTTTCCAACGTCCCGTCTCCTCTTGTCTCAACTGACAGCTGATATACGTGAAACTCTCCTTTTTTTGTCGACATAATAGCTTGTGTCGGCATAAAAAAATATATTTTGATTAATTAAAAACAATTCGATTTCAATTATTTACAGTTTTTCTGGCCGTACGGATGTTTAAAAACACCTAAACTGTGAGTTAAATATGATAATTCCGATATCGTAACAGACCCATATTTGAGACATCGTAGTAACAAAAGTAACAATAATTTTGAATGTTTTCCTGATCAAATTGCTTCATTTATCGTTCAATTACACATTCCAATAGTTTGTTGCTGGAAAAAAAAAATTTTCCAGCTAAAACAGAGGTGACGCCCCTATTTTGCAATCTAACCCATAAATGTTCTAAGTATATTAAAATTAATTAAATCTTGCAACATCACATACGGGGAATGGAGGCCGAAAAATGTTGTGTCGGTGGTAACAGTGCTGGATAATATAGATTGCTTACATGATCTCATAATTTTAATATTGTTTAATTTTTTTATGGACAAACAATCCTGCATATTTTTCTAGTTTATTTCCACAATTTAATGTATATATCCTGCATTATATATTTGAAATTTTATTTACCTATATTAAAATTTCAATTTTAAAGGAAACGGAATAGAAACCAATTAGGAATGAACTATGATTTATAAATATTTATCTTTAACTATAAATAAACTGAAAATTAAAGAAAAGATTTTTAACTCAGGTTGCCTTTCCGCAGAGAAAAATTTTGGTGTTCAATAAATAATTTCTGAATAATAGTAGCTTCTACTTTTTTCGTTTCATTTGTCCAAATTTTGTTTTTCCTCAAGTTGATTTTTTGATGCAAAAAATCGAGAGAAAAGTTAATAATAATTTTATCCAAACTATGCAAAAATTTTTGTCTTCATTTTCTTTGGCGTCGAAAATTATCTTGAAGTATAAAATAATTTCGAGGCAAGAAAATAAATCAATAGGAGTTTTAATTGTTTGGGAATCATTCTTTGAACTCCGAAACTTTGCTCCACGAGAAGGTATCCTTATGCTATTGGAAAATCTTAAATCTTCTCATATTTTTTAGTTACTGAAACCGCGAATAAAATAAAAATTTTCTTTAATTATTTTATTCTTCATCTGCTTGTTAAATTTTATTTTAATATTTCTTAATTCAGGATAAAAAAGAAAATATGCAATAAACTCAATCAAAATGATTTAGAATATTGTTGATCAATATTAATTGATGTTATGGGTTTTGACCAGCGAAATTGTAATTAATATGATGTTAATGTTTTTTTGTCTACTTGGTCTGATATCAATATTTTTTGAGTATTGATTATTAATTTTATAAGGTGTGAAAAAAATCTCTACCTTCGCTGGGATTCGAACACAAGGTCTTTCAGATTTCCTGTCTGATGCTTTAACCAACTAAGCTTCGAAGAGATGAAAAAATTTTCTTCACAACTAAATATTAAAAAAAAATATATTGATTTTAGACCAAGTAGACAAAAAAACATTAACATTATAGAAATTGTTGATCAATGCCTATTTTGAATTTTCGCGCCTTTAGTACCTGCCGGTAAATATGATATATATTAAAAGCAATTGCAGATAAACACGCTGAATTCAATTTTAAGGGAGCAAGAGATTACAACCCAGCGGACACGTTCTGTAAATCTTACATAACAAGGAGGGAACTTTTATACATAACATTGTTACAGTCGTGTGCCATAACAATTACAGAACATGAAGGTCACACTGTTCTGTAACGCTGTTACTGTAAGGATACGTAACAGTTCTGGAATTCTGTTATGTAACTAATATAGAACAGAGTGATACAACTGTTACGTCAATAAAATGTCACACGTGTTCCAAGAACGGAACATAAAGGTCACATTGTTCTGTAACGCTGTTATTGTAAGGATATGTAACAGTTCTAGAATTCTATGATGTAACTAATATAGGACAGAGTGATGGAAATGTTATGTCACCAGAATATGACACGTGTTCCAAGAACGAAACATAAAGGTCACATTTTTCTGTAACGCTGTTACTGTGAGGAAATGTAACAGTGCTAGAATTCTGTGATGTAACTGATATAGAACAGAGTGGTAGAACTGTTATGTCACTAGAAGGTCACACGTGTTCCAAGAACGGAACATGAAGGTCACATTTTTCTGTGAAGCTGTAACTGTAAGGATTTGTAACAGTTCTAGAATTCTGTAATGTAACTGATATAGAATAGAGTGATAAAATTGTTATGTCACTAGAATCTCACACGTGTTATAGAAATGGAACATAAAGGGCATACTGTTCTGTAACAATCTTAGATCAGAGTTGTGCCGACGGTCGGGCACAGTCAGTTACTTGAACTGGATAAGAATACGCCGACAATAGGGTACAATGTCTAAAATTAAAAAATAATGAATATATTCCTGAGATTACCCTGGCTTTTTCAGCGAAAAAGCATGGCCGATATTTTGTCATGAACGTTCAAGCGGTTCGATAGCGCAATTGGCTAAAGCATCGGCTAGGTACATTCGAGTTAGGTAGCTTAGGTAGGGTTCGAATCCCCAGCGAGTGCGATTTTTCAACGGGTTTAAGCGTGTGATTATATGTATAGAGGACCGTGCGTGAAATTGTGTTATTTAAAATATAAACTAAGTGCAGCGATAATACAAAAAACATTTTTTTGTTACATATCCTTGTACCACTGTTATGGAATTGTTACACAACGATCACATAACAGATTTACACCGTAACACTGTTACATATGTGTCACGGCATTATTACAGAACAATGTTCCTCTGTAACCCTGTTCATAAATTGTTCTAAAAATCCTTTTTGAAATATAACGCTGTTCCAGTATTGTTACAGAACGATCGCAAAACAAATTTACATCGTAACACTGTTACATATGCGTTACGGCACTATTACAGAACAATGTAATGTGTAAGGCTGCGCAGTGAAGCCTTGTAACGATTAGGGCTGCGTAGTAGAGTTATGTAACGTGCAGGGCTGCGCAATAGAGTCATGTAATTCGCAGAGCTGCGCAATAAAGTCATTTATTGTACATGACTGCGCAGTAGAGCCATTTAATATGCAGAGATATGCACTAGGGTCCTGTGCTGTACAGGGATGCGCAGTAGTGTCATGTATTATATATAACTGCACAGTGTAGTCATGTAGTTTGCAGAACTGCGCAGCATGGCCATGTAATGCTCGGGGTTGCGCAGTAGAGTCATGGAATGTGCAAGGCTGCGCAGTACAATTATGAAAAGTGCAGGGCTATGCAATATAGTCCTGATATGCGCAGGGCTGCGCAATAAAGTCATTTATTGTACATGACTGTGCAGTAGAGGCATGCAATGTGCAGATCTGCACATGAGAGTCATGTTATGTGCACGTCTGCGGAGTAAAGTCTTGCAATGTGCAGATATGCGCAGTGGATACATGTAATATGCAGATATACACAGTATAGATGCATGTAATGTGTAGGGTTGCGAAGTATTATCCTACAATGTACATATCTGCACAGTAGAGTCCTGTAATGCGTAGAGCGACACATTGTAGTCATGCAATGTGCAGGGTTGCGCATTTGAGCTGTAAACCGTACCGGACTGCGCAGCAGAGTACTTTAATGTACAGGAATGTGTAGTAGAGTCCTGTAATGTGTAGGGCTGTGCAGTAGAGTTCTGTAATGTGTAGGGTATGTAGTAGAGTCCTGTAATGTGCAGGACTGTGCAGTCGGGTCCTGTAATATGCAGCCTTTTATATCATAGGAGTCTACTAAGTAGCCCTATATAACATAGGGAAGTACTGCTCAGAACATATAAGGACATACCATATAAGTACACTGCAAAGCCTTCTGTAGCATGGGTCTCTACTGCGTATCCCTACATATAGTAGATCTCTACTGCGCAGCCTGACACATCCTAGGACTCTGATGCGCAGTCCTTCTCACCACACGATTCGCTGCGCAGCATTATTCCCCACAAAAGTGTACTGCGCAGCTCTATGTCCTATAAATGCCTACTGCACATTCCTACATGTCGTAGGTATCTGCTATGCAGTCTAATTCACCACAAAATTTACTGCTCAGCTCTATGCACCACAATTACATACTGCAAAGATGCATGTTCAACAAATACCTACTCTACCGTTCTATACTCCATAAATACCTACTGCTCAGCTTTATGTCCCATAAATACTTAATGCGCAGCTCTATGTTCTATAAATATTTACTGCGTATCCATGTATATCGTACTCTCTAAATTTTCTCGAGTGAAATGTCACTCAATTCGAGTGAAAGATCACTCGAAGAACAAGTGAAAACCCCGCTTATTTTATTCGAGTGAAACACCACTTTTATCTCGAGTGAATTTCCCACTCAACTCCTTCGAGTGAATTTTCACTCGAAGAAGAGAGAGATATCACTCGAAGCGAGTCAAACGATTCAATGGATGTTCGAGTGAATTCCTTCACTCGAGTCATTCGAGCGGTGAATCCAAGTCGAAGAAGAGCGAGACATCACTCGAAGCGAGCGAATTAACTCAATTGATGTTCGAGTGAATTTTTCCACTCGAGTCATTCGAGCGGTAAATATAACTCGAAAAAGAGCAAGATGTCACTCGATTTGAGTGAAACAAATTTTATGCTGTCATATTTAAAATAAAATACAAGTTCAGAATTACAAATTTTTTTTAATTTATTATGTACAAATATCGCTTAAAATATGTATCTAATCTAATAATATTATAAATCTTATAATGATTTCAAATAGATATAATATATAACACATGAATTTTCAACGAAATGGTTAAATTTTCAATAAAAGAAGACACATTTCTAACCAAAGATAAAATAATTAAATTGTGATTAAAATATTCATTAATTTTTCATAACGAAGACTAATTAATGAACAGAACATTTTTTGCATGTATTGAAAAATAAATGCTGAATATGCACGCGAGTTTTCGGACTGCCCGCTTTGTAGCTACGGATCTGCTCGACTCTGCTTAAGTCCAGGTGACTTCAATTTAGAGTGGAGCGTATTAAAATTGTGTCCTGTTCTAGCTGTTCTTTGTGGTTTCTGAAAAAAAGATTCGTATTAATATCTTATGAATGATGATCATGTAAATGAATTTTAGATTATGTGGCTGGTCATAATCATCAAAATCATGAAAAAACGGCTATTCGGAAAAATAAAACTTAGAGCAAATGTTAATTCGCTGAAATTATTTGCTTGAATGAATTTAGGCAAAGTAAGCTTTGATATTTTCTGCATCTTTTCTTAACAAGAAATTTATTATCAAATTGTAAGAAATATTGTTCTTTTTTAAACTCATATGACATATATTTCTATAATTATATAAAATTCTAATATTTCAAGGATATTCCAGGGGTACAAATAACCTGAAAATTTAATAATGTTTAAAAAGGTTCACTAAATCGAGAAAGATAGCCACATTGTTGAATATAACAAAATTTGAAAGAGAATCTAAGTATCCTTTGAAAAAAAATAGTTGAATATATTCACAGGCCGACAAAATTTGTACCCAAAGACCGGACTATGTGACCCCGAAGGATTTTGGTGTCCTAAGAACGAATCCGTTGTCTACATTTTTGCTATACGTCAGGTTTTGGAGATATGCTAACCTAAGAGTGCAAAAATAGCTATTTTAAGCCCTATTTGAGGCAAAATAACATGAAATGGTTAATGTGTCATATATCGGTGAAAAAAAATCAGTTTGAGATGATTAAAAATGTAAATGAAAGGCGAAAAGAAGTCCTAAACGATGACGTTAAATTAGCAATTTTTAGAGAAAACAAATTGCTGATCGTGTGATATTGCCTCAAATATGGCTAAAAATAGTAATTTTCTGCCTTTTAAGGTTAGGGTATCTCAAAAACCTGACGTATAGGAAAAAATTTTAATAACGGATTCGGTTTTAGGATACCAAAATACTTCGGGGTCACATAGTCCGATCTTTGGGTACAAAAAAGGTGTCATTTTAATCGGCCTGTGTAATTTTTTATTTAAAATGTGTTATTTGGACTTTCATGTTTTTTCTTTCGCTTTAGAAAAAAAATTGTAATTTTAATTTAATCTTTATCACTAACGGCTTATTTTGTTCTTAAAATTAGTTATTTTATTATTTACAATTTCTTTTGTATAAATTTTGATTGCGTAAAACGTATAAGTTTTAATAAAATTTCCACGAATTAAATCGTGGAGAATCTTTTTATGAACAAAATGAACCGCGTCAATGATAAATAGTAAATCGAAATTACAATTTTCAGCTAAAGTAACAAAAAAAATTGTCAATTAACTCATTTTAAATAAACAATGACGTATTCAACTGTGTGTTTTTTTTAGTTATGTGTAACACTGGATGCCCTAAAAACGTAAAAAATGTTGAATAATCTCAGAGAAATTGATGATCTCGAAGGTTGGCCAAAAACTCCGTTTTCATAGATATTTCTTTACAGAATGTTCGGAAATTATTCAAATGGGGGATATACAACGCAGATTTGTATACGTTTTGAGAGAGTATAATGTTGAAAAATATCGTGGTACTCAATCATGATAATGAATAAATTCTCACCTTTCAAGATGTTTGCAGCATCTTCGGGAACTCCATATGCCTCCACTGAGTGCTTTGATTATTTTTTGGGGCTGACCAGCATTTCCTACGTACAATACAAAATATTTAATATATAATAACTATATTAAGAATTTAAGAGGTCGTTATGATTAAGTTTAATAAACTTACCTTTGGTCACAAAGCCGAGAAAGAAGCCATATTTCTTGAGGAATCCTATTACTGACTCTTCCATGTCACTAACTATCACTAAAAATCACTAATAAATCACTAATAATGTAATCAATTTTCAACTAAAAGTATTTACTAATAATTTTTAAACTGCTGAAGTTAATATTCACTTTAAATGTCACTTTACATCGTAGCGTCGGGTGCAAGATACTTACTCATGACCAATATGGCCGCTTATGGAGCGACACGGGGTGAGAACTGGGGGAACTAAAGCCGTGCGGGCGGGATATTTAAATTTGAAATATTGTACTTATTAATGTTGTCAATAATTTGTAATACCGTTAATTGATATTATTACATACAGCAATTCGAGTACACAATAACATCAATAAACGTCATTTTAAATTATTGCTATTGTTATACAACTATTGTTAACAAATGGAAATGTTTGTGAAAAAATATTGCACAAATTAAATAATTTGTGCCATAACTTCTAATTTACAAAAACTAGGTCCTCAATAACAATAATAAAGATTTGCACTCACCTTATTATATTATTATTATTATATTTTTCAATTAGAATTCGTCGAAACGCGGCTGACATGGCTTAAAGCCATGTCAGCCCATACTATCGGTGTTATGCCATACTAATGATTTCAAAGTTCACTACGTTTTTGCAAATTCAATATTTTTAAAGTCTCTAGAAAGGATCCCAGATCGAACTGGGCCAGAAGTCAGATTTGTTACCGGAAGTTCCTATTCTAACTTCACCCCCGTGCTTATGGCCGCGCATGCGACTGAGTCCTTTGCTCAGGCGCACCGATGACTTCGCTCGTTCTTCGAGCGAAAAACACCAGGTATAGTGACTCACTCGACGATTTCGAGCGAAACCTTCCAATCGTTCTCTTCGAGCGAACACATTGACTCCAATCGAGTGAAATTGTGAAAATAATTCACTCGATCGGAGTGAAACTAGCCTCCACTCGAGAGATCGAGTGATATTTTCACTCGAGAAAATTTAGAGAGTAGGTATCTATTGTGCAGCCTTAACTTCCATATGTCTACTGCGCAGCCCTGCGCACTATATAACTCGGCTGCGTAGCCTAATTTATTGCGATAGTATATTGCGCAACTCTTAGTCACATGAATAGCTACTGCGCAGCTCTATGCCCTATAAATACCTACAGCACATTCCTAATATCATAGATATTTACCGCGCAGTATAATTTATCTCAGAAGTGCACCGCGCGGCCCTATGTCCTATAACCCAGCGGACACTGCTATATAACTGTGATGGAACAGTTCTAGAATGGAAAAGAACAGTTTCTGTAACAGGTTAAGAACACACTTAGACCATCGTTCGAGTAATGTCCTCACCAAATGGATGTAGCAGTTCTATAACGCTGTTACAGAACCATGTTCTGTCAGAGATCTGTAACTATTCTAGAACAGAGTTATATGTAAAAAAATATATTTAGAACAATTTAGTAACAGTGTTACTAAATAACCATGTTCTGTAATAGTCCCGTAACACATACGTAACAGTGTTACGATGTAAATTTGTTCTGTAATCTTTCTGTAACAATTCTGGAACAGCGTTATATGTAAAAAAGTATTATTAGAACAATTCAGGAACAGGGTTACAGAGTAACATTGGTCTGTAATAGTGACGTAACACATACGTAACAGTGGTACAAAGTAAATTTTTTCTGTCATCGTTCTGTAACAATTCTGGAACAGTGTTATATTTCAAAAAGTATTTTCAGAACAATTTAGGAACAGGGTTACAAAGGAACATTGTTCTGTAATAGTGCCGTAACACATATGTTACAGTGTTACGATGTAAATTTGTTCTGTAATCGTTCTGTAACAATTCCATAACAGTGAATAAGCCAGGGTAATCTCAGGAATATATTCATTTTTTTTTATTTCAGACATTGTCCCTATTGACGGCATATTCTTACCCAGTTAAGTAACTGAATGCGTCCAACCGCACAGTGGGATGAAATAAAAAAATGAGGTCCAAAATAACTTGTAGCTGCACTGTTAAAAATAATATTAAATTTAATATACCCATGTGTATTAAAATTAATATATCAATCATATGAAATCGCCATTAAGAGCGTGTATATTAAATTTCATATACATTCATGTTAATCACTTACAAAAAAAAAGAGATAATTCCATTTTACACAAATTCAAAATAAGTTCAACATGAATTTTCGACTCTAAATAATAAAACATGATACCTTCTTCCAGTTCATCAAAAATATCACTGGATTTTAAGTCGAAAAAATCAATTCAGCAAACAAATAACAGACCTAACCTACAATCAACTGTACTAGCATTAAATTTCTACTATTCAGACTGGATTTTGGAAAAAGTTGCACCCGTACGTCGCATTTTCATTATAAATAACAATTCAGTCGACGAATTCTAGATTATTAATTTAATTGCAAATATTTGACAAGATTTAAAGAAATGAAAGCACTTTGAATTTTCATGCACACTGCTATACCGACCTGTATATTAAATTTAATACACATGAATATTAAATTCGCTACACCCTTGTATGTTAAATTTCAGTAGCGGTAGTGCATATTTGCTTCACACACATGTATATTAAATTTCATACAGATTTTTCTAACAGTGTGGCAATTCTTAACCGCTTTTGGATTTTTCTTCAAGAAAAATTCAGCATTAAATTTTAAAGAGATTTATGTGGCCTGATTTTTGATTTTTTTTCGTTTAAACTTTTATGTTAATGCAAAGAGGGAAGAAAAAGTCGATTTTTTCGTTTTTTTTTGTTTATCTTCGTTAGAAAATGTTTTCTATTACTAGCATTGCCAGACTTTATGCACGGGCGTAGTTGTAAGTAAAAAAAAATGACATTGTGAAGTTAATCGTTATAAACAAATTAATTTAAAAAATAGCCTACACTATGGATTCTTCGTTTACAAAGTAAATTTTTGCGTTAAAATTACTTGCTTTTATCGAAAAAATAATACCCAATCATGAAAATTTGGCATCCGATATTTTTTATTAATTTTACAAGCAAATTATGTAAAGAAATGCCTAGTCTGGACAATGAAAGGCAGAAAGAAATCTATTTCTCCTGATTCTTCACAAATTTTATCGCCAGTTATGTTTAATGATGGACAATTATCAATCAATATTTTTTATTAATTTTATAAACAAATGTTTATTGTGGACATTTAAGGCAGAAAGAAGTCGTTTTCTCTCTCAATTTTTCTCAAATTATATCGCCAGTGATATTTAATGATAAAAAATTATCATCCGATATTTTTTATCAATTTTATAAACAAATGCCCAGTGTGGACATTTAAATGCAGAAAGAAATCGTTTTTTCTTCTAATTTTACTCAAATTAGGTCGCCACTGATGTCTAATTTTGGATGTCTAATTTAGATGAATTATTGCAGTATAAAATACAGCAATTTACCATTTTTCAAAACACTTATATCTCACAAAAATATTGTCAATATTTTTCGTTGGAAAGTAGGTTATACACAACCTCACACAACGCTCGCTCGCGTGCTGTCACGTATTGCGCTACACGTCATTTTTTAAACTTTTCGCGCCACAGTGAAATATCAAGTTCCGGTACAGCTGCGAGCATTGGATGGGGAAACGTGTCTCAACTCTCCCTAGAGGATCTCTAGTGTAGCCCTTCGCACTGCAGGGCTCTACTGCGCATCCCGATTTGCCACAAAAGTGCACTGTGCAGTTGTATGTTTATTAACTACCTATAACTGGGTTTTGCCACATACTTTAATTTTAATTTAATTTAATTCATCGAGAAAAAAGCTCACAGGGCTATAAAGCACCTTTAGGAGCTAAACAGAGTATACACATAGAACAATGTACAGAGATGTAGAGATATATAAATATATAGATGTAGAATCTAGAGTGTAGTGTACATATTTTTAGAACCCTGATTTAATATTAAAAATGTACATTTAACGACATTATCGGTTATATAAAAAAAGTAAGTAAGTTCATGTAAGTATATGCTGTAAGAAGTTACTTAAATCTTATATTAAGATGGCATTGTTGGTAAACTTATCTTAAGATATAAGTAGACAAAAGAAAAAAGAATAACATTAGCACACCTCATAATAGAAAAACATAAATGAATAAAAAATAGTAATAGTAATGGAAATAGAACTGAATATAATAGAGAGAGAAAACAAGATACAGGCTAAGTACACAGAGTTATATCAAATAAAGGTGTACCCATAGAATTGAGAAATTCAGAGAACATATTTTTAAATGCAAATACTGTGGGCGCATTTCGAATATTATTGGGTAGTTTATTCCAAAGCCGTCTCCCTCGAATTACAACAGATTTTTGCATTAAACATGTTCTATGAGCAGGTATTGCCAGGGTACGACCTCTATCGCGCAGCCCAGGCCGACCTGGAAGGTTCATATTCTCCCGCAAAAACAATTCCAATAAATATACAGGCTTTTCATTTTTAAAGATCATGTACAGCAAATTACCCCTATACTCAGAAATATGATTGAATTTGGACAAGTTATATATAAAACGGATGCAGGCATTGAAAGCACGTTCAAGTTTGCAATTAAGGTCATCAGAGATTCCATCATGTACCACATACCCATAATCAAAATAAGGGAGAATCAAGGCTTTTACAAGATGGATTCAAGTAGCTGTAGGCAAAGAGTCCCTACTCCGACTAAGCTGACGTAAAGTTCTGGAGGTTTTGCGAGATATAAGTTCAAAATGCTCCTTCCAAGAAAGAATCCTGTTGAATATCAAACCAAGATCATTAACTGAATCAGAGAAGTCAATAGCAAGACCGTTCAAGTACAAAGGTGGAAGGGAATCTAGGACTTTTGATGGATTATGAATGGAGGATCCAACTAGCAAAGCACATGCTTTTTGAGGATTGAGTTTCAAAGCATTAGATACAACCCAGTTGCAGACGTTATTAATATCTTCCTGAACCATTTGAAGTAGGCCCCTAAGGGTACAAAGAGGCCCAGAAAGATATATTTATCTATCATCAGCATAAAGGTGATATTTACAGTAGCGCAGGACAGCTGAAAAGTCGCAAGTGAACACATTAAACAATTTGGGGCCAAGTATTGAGCCCTGGGAAACCCCAATCTTCACCTCATTCCAGTCAGAGCGAAGACCATCACTTTTTGATACACATTGTAAGCGATTACTTAAGGGGTAACACCACTGCAGACGGCAAAAAGAACACGTTTTTTCAAGAATTTTTTTTTGATGGAAGGAAAAGGAATTCAATTATAATGTTTTGGGAAGTTATTGTACATATATTAAAGTAAAAAATTACAAATTTTTATTAAAA
Source organism: Andricus quercusramuli (assembly GCA_932178445.1). Lineage (NCBI taxonomy): Eukaryota > Metazoa > Arthropoda > Insecta > Hymenoptera > Cynipidae > Andricus > Andricus quercusramuli. The sequence goes on from CAKNXH010062270.1 coordinate 109,420, forward strand.
AATTTTTCAAAATGGCGGCACTGGTGACATTTTTGTCAAGCGTATTTTTTTGAAGGCGCTCCGCGGCACGCAGCACAGAGGGTGCAAAATTCAATCTGGAACAAAATACAATTTTTCGTCTCAATCTGCATAAGAATAGCTAGTGAAACACGTGGCCGATTTGAAAAATATTGATTTTTGTGTAATTGGCAAGCATTTGAAAAAAAACACATTTTTCGACCCAAAAAACGGCACTTAATTGTTTATAAGAAATGTTTAAATTAATTTATCGAAAAACGGCTTGGTGTTTCACTGCGGAATCCTATTATAAAGATGTAGGAAAAAACACGAATGAAGATATTGAAAATTGTTTGAGTTATGCTGCGTGCCGATTTCAAACAACGTGTTTTGAGAAAAACGCGTTTAAAGTCCGTATTACACGTGCACCTAAGCTGTACTAACGTGAGTTGCTGACGTGTACTAAATCATTTCTAACTGAAAATACTTGTAACGGAAGCGTGGTGATATCTGTACTGGTGCCGTAGAACTCTTAAAAATTGATAGATACGAAAACAGGCAGTAGTAATAGTAGTAATACTAGTAATAATAGTAGTAATAGGCGCAGGTAGTCGTTGCAGAGCAGCCAGACACGCTCGGTAAAAGGGCTCAAAATTTCAATGAAATCGATTTCGAACACGTGTAAAACCTTCTTTCCTTTATCCTACAAGGTTCAAAGAATTTTTTAAGCTAATAAAAAAAAATTGATTTTTTGAAATTTCTACAATGGTGTTACCCCTTAAGTAAGACTCAAACCAATTTATGGCACTGTTAAGAGATATTAAGGTTTTTTAATTTTTGGATAAAAAGGTCATGTTTTACCAACTCGAACGCTTTGGAAAGATAAAAAAATACAACAATCGTTACTTCATTTTTATCTATTGCAGCTTTTAAATCAGCACTAAATTTAAGGGAAGCAGTGATGGTACTATGCTCCCTCTGGAATCCAGATTGGGAAGGGTCAAGCAGGTTATGTTTATCCAAATATTCAATTCTTAGGAACAGGGCGAATAAGGGCTTGTTTCCATATATTGGGGAAAATCCCAAGCTGTAGAGAACAATTGTAAATATGAAGTAGAACAAAAAGAATCACACGGAGAGAAAGTTTAACCATTTTAATAGAGATACCATCGATACCGATAGCCCCTGTGGTTATCTTGGCAATCACTGGAAGCAGAGAGTCAGCCCCAATATAAGAGAAGTAAAAGTTAGCATCATCAAAGGGAGTAAATTCACTGGATAACAGAGTAGTATCAATTGGTAAAGGCTCAATCAGGAAACGATTCATGAAGTCATTTACCGGGTAGTTCTGATTAAAGGTTTGACTCTGAGAGGGAATAATTCCAAGCCGCCGAAGGACCTTCCAGATATTTTCATCCCTATTCTTTTTAACAATCGCATTATAGTTATATTTATTTTTAGAGTCTCTTTCCCTTCTGAGACTTTTAATCTCTTCCGATATCCACGGACAAGTTTTTTTCCTCGCCTGAAAATCATGTACTGGGGCTACTACATCAAATGTTGAAATTAATATATTATTGATTTTTTCTACCTTTGAATTTAAATTTCTTTCATGAAATGCACTTCTCCAGTCAGCTTCAGAGAGCAGAGTGAACAATCTATCCTCATCAAATTTACTTAGGTTTCTGAATTTTTTTAAACACGGGGCGACATTTATACTTGAATTGAAATTGTAATGTATTTGAATAAGATCATGGTTGGACAGGAAGGGAACTGGGTGTTGAGAAAAATTTTGCACTCTAGTAAGATCTTCCACAGCCATACGGTCAATCCATGTACTAGACATTCCGGAGTGGTGCGTAGATCCATGTGGCACTATAGATAAACCAGCTGAATTGACCAAAGACGTAAGGTATTTGGATTGGTTGGAGCGAATATTTAAGTTAGTATTAAAATCGCCTGCAATTATAACATTATTATAATTAAGCGCGTAATTGAAAAGCTCCGTCTCAAATTCATTACCGAAACCAGCATTGGGTGGTTTATATACAACCCCAAAAAGTAAACGTTCACGAGATAGAAAGAGATCAATAAATAAAAATTCAATGGCCGGGACAGTGGTTTCAGTACTGACATGTAGGATCTTACACTTAAAATCATTATGGGCAGATACGCAGACCCCACCACCTCTACGAGACTCCCTGTCTTTTCTGAAAAGTGAGTAATTATTAAGGCTGATATTTGAGGAATCAAATTGAGGCTTGAGCCAAGTTTCAGATACAGCTATAATATGAAAGGATCTCTGACCAAAATAATCAGCAAACTCGTGAAAATGAGCAGGCAGGGATTGAGCATTGACGTGACATATATTAAGAAAGGCCATTAAATCTTACAAAAGGGAGACAATACCATATATAGGGCAACTTACAAAAAAGAGCCCTGCAAGAAAAGGTGATTATCGTAAAAACCTTCCAGTGCCGTAGAGCAGACCACATGTTAGAAACAATAATGTTTAGAATGCAGGTGTGAAATGGGTTGTACCAGATATGATAATAACATATAGAAAAAAGTACCAAAAAGTGTACATAAGGAGTGTATCGAAGCAAGAATAACAGACGAGAAGTTAAGACTTATCCCGACTGAAGCATCGTAATCTTATCAGCAGAGTGAGTTAAGATGGTAAGTAAGAATAAGAGAATCACGAGAAAAATTAAGTAATCTAACGATCGAAAGTGAAGCCTTTTCGAAGTAAAAAAGCTAAACTTTATATGTAATTGTTGCCAAATTTCTAACGACAGCATCAAAACAATATAGTATATGTAGAGTCATAAAATAAATAAAGTAAATAACCATCAGTTTGCGAAATGAAATTACTGCAAACCACATTCCCCACGATGTCAATCGGGAATATTTTCTTCTCATGTCAAAATTATCGTAGAGAATCCAAATCCCGAACCCGAGCAAGAAATATTCTCCACGCACCATCAGATTTCCGATAAAAAATCTTGCCCCCAGCAATCCACAGGTATTTTATTTCGTTGTTTCTTCTTGGTTACAACGCAGCGCTGTAGATTTGCCGATTGGACTTAGTGAGCGACTCCCTGATGTACAAGACTCGATCTTCGCTCCAACCAATAAGTTTAGTCGAAAGACCACGCTTTCTTCTACCAAGCTCCAGGAAGTTCTTACAGGTAGCTTGTGAGTTAAAAGTGGCTGTTACCATAGGTGGAAGCGAAGGTCTAGAAGCAGTGTAATTTGCAGATCTGAGGCTGTATACTGTTGTCAGATCCGCCTTAGTGAGCGGTACCTCCAAGGTAGAACCGATTTGACAGATGATAGCTGAAAGGTCCTCCCCCTTCTTCACTGGCAAATCATGGATCTCTAAAGTCTTGGAGAGAGCAGCTTGCTCCAGATTATTGGACTTTAGGGTTAAAGATTCTACTCGAGATTCCAGCTGTGATTGTCTATCCTGCAAATTCTTTGACGACGCAGGAATTTTGTTGCCATCAGACACATTTGATGCGGTAGTTACTCAATTTTTTCACTGCTCAAATTCGAAGTAATTGATTATTTTGCTACCCGAACAATGC